>JZKD02S1683937.1:76286-95762 GCA_000966675.3 Picea glauca
TACTGGGGTATGAGGTTCTTCTTCTTCTGCTTCATCTTCTTCAGATGATTCATATTTTGCATCATCCAACTCAAACTCTATTTTCTCATGTTCTTCTTTCCTTGGTAGGAATTCATGTTTGGAAGCATATTTTACCTCTCTAAAAACATCATCCCGACTGTAAATAGTCTTCTTAGTTTCTGGGTTCCAAAGATTATAACCTTTCACACCATCTTTATAACCCATAAAGATACACTTTTCATCTGTATTATCCACCTTACTCCTATTTTCCTTTGGAACATGTACATAAGCATCACAACCAAACATTCTGAGATGTTCAAGAGAGGGTTTCTTACCAGTCCATACCTCATGTGGAGTTTTATCATCCAGCGCTGATGAGGGTGATCAATTGACCAGGTAATGTGATGTACCCACTACCTCTCCCTAGAATTCTTTTCCTAACTCAGCACCACTAAGCATGCTCCTTGCTTTTTCCATCAATGTCATGCTCATCCTTTCTGCAACTCCATTCTGCTGAGGTGTGTATGGAGTAGTCTTCTACCTTGTTATACCACACTTCATACAGAATTATTCGAATTCATTTCTGTAGAATTCTCCACCATTATATGTCCTCAATACCTTTATTTTCTTCTTTGTCTGATTTTCTACCAGAGCCTTAAACTCTTTAAATTTATCAAATACCTCAGATTTATTTCTAAGAAAATAAATCCATATGTTCCTTGACAAATCATCTATGAATGAAACATAATACACATATTTACCTAGTGATGGAATAGGCACAGGTCCAAAAACATATCATTGTATCAACTCTAAGATCCCCTTTGCTCTTGTAGCACTAGATGGGAATCTTACTCGATTATGCTTACCATATATGCAATGTTCACATAAATCAAAATCTAGAGGGCACTTAGACATACCTTCAACCATACCTTTACCGTGTAGTGTTCGAAGGCCCTTTTATCCAATATACCCCAATCTTTGATGCCATAACATGGTCTTCTTTCCAAGGACAATATTGGTCTTGTCTTCTTTATTTCTCTTCTCAGGGACAACATAACTGTTACACCCATTAATATAAGTGCTTCCCAACAACTTGTATAGAGTTCCACACCAAAATCCCCTCATCAACACCATTGCTCCTCATACCATCTTGCAAGTTCCATTTCCCAATACAGTATCCACTCCTGCATCATCCAACTTGCTTACAGATATTAGGATCCTAGCTAGTTTTGGAATGTGAAGAACCCCAGGGAGATTTCTAATCCTTCCATCTTTTAGCAACAACTTAACCCTTCCACGTCCCATGATTTTGGTTGTCGATTCATCTCCTAGGAATACATCACCACCATCATATTTTTCATATTCATAGAACCACTCCTTGTGAGGAGTCATATGATATGATGCACCTGAGTCGATTAACCATACACCATGCTCTGCATGTGTACTTGTAGATTCCAGGTAAACATCGTCAGACGCAATTGTCGAATCTAACGCGCCCACACACACACATGAAAATAATATAACACATACCCAAAAGGAAGAATGTACACTCCTCCATGCAGGGGAGTGCAGAGGGGGGTTACCCCCTCTGCGGGGTCCAGGGACAAGTGGGCCCGGCCCCGAGCCCCCGAAGAAAATTTTCCTTGTAAATGTATATTATAATTTCATTGTAAATATGGACCGTTCATTATAAGGTCACAGATCTGACGATAGAAGTTATGTTAGGGTTTTTCTCCCTATAATTAAAACCTATTTTATGAGGGAAATGTATTGCGGCTATGCATCATTGCAAATATTGTATTATGAGAGAGGAGACTATGAAAGAAAGAAGAGGAAGTTACAACAGGTGTGTTGTAGGTTGTAGCCCTTCATTTGTTGGATAATAATAAAGGAGGAACTAGCAATTTCTCTGGTGGACGTAGCCCACACTAGGTGAACCACGCATATTTGTGTCTCTATTGTATTGTGTATCTTATGTGTTTTATTTCCACATTTATTTTGTTTTATTGCTCCACGATCCTGTTTTTATAACAGTAGGAACTTCTAGGCCCTAGAACCTTGCTCTCCTTAGCCTTTTTATGGAGCAAATACCTATGAAACAATAACCAAATGAAAACCTCTAGAGTGATAGTACTTTAGGGCTATAGGGTTTCACTAGTTACTAGATCAATTTAGTGAAAGCTTGGCGAATAAAAAAAAAGCAAGAAAGTAGCAACTTAAGTTTCTTACTTCAAGCATTAAATACACCATGCAATTTCATAATCTTATATGAGAAAATAAAACCATACAATAAACCATTCAATAGATGACAAAATGTAGATTCTACTTACTTGCAACATGAATAATCATGAATATACCATGCAAGGTCACCATAAAACTCCAAAAATTGATCCAAGTTGCAAAGATAAGCCTTAAAAAAGAGTGCATCCTCATTATTTCATCCAATAACCCTAATAGGGTGAAAATTTAATACCTCCTTGTCTCCAAGGACAAGTTATGATCAAAATGAATATCACTTTCTGCTTATTTATACAAAATTTTACCTAAAATGAATTTCAGTTCATAATTATTGGGCCGACCTCGCCAGTTTTTTACACAAATTAAATCTAGACAAAATAAAATTAATTTTCATCTAAGAATCACTCAAGGGGTGACATTGAGCCCCAAGTATGGAACATTGGATAGGGAAGATGAAACATTGGGCCTCCAAAGGCCTGAAACCCTGCCCACGTGTGACAATGCCTCATAAATGTCATCCAAGATGACAAGACCAGTTATGGATGACGTCTAGGGTATCCATGATGACGTCCAGGGCCCTTAAGGGTTAACATACATGTGGGAGGAGAGAGATCCCCTGGGTCTAGGTCTGCCAAGGTGCCTCCAAAGGAAACGTCCTTCCTTCTCTCAGTGCAAGTTTTCAATCCCTGTCATGCCCTTTGGCTGGGGTCTCAGCATCCATCAGTGGGATTTGATCCCTATGAATGTTCGATCTAATCATTCCTTCATGTGCACATGTCCACTGGGAAAGGTCCTCCAACAACAACAAGTACACCCTGGGAATTCATAAGTCACAGGGATCATTGCATGTAAATCACATCCAATAATTAAATTACCCAAACATGTGCATCAATACCCCCTTAACCCAAACAAATGCTCAAAGATGTTATGCAATTTGACAAGGTAGGTTTGGAGAGGGTCTCAGGGTGTTCTATTGGGATAACCTCTCTTAAGTTTGGGGTGTTTCTCAGGTGGGATCTAGTCCAAGTCATGTAAGTGTATGAGGTGGCATGGGGTAAATTTTTGGGCATGGGGTGCATGTAATAATAGGTAAATGTAAAGTATTACCTGTGGGTGTCTTTATAGAGGGAGAGATGCATCTTTTCATGAATGCAATTTTTTCCTATCCTATTCATTGTCTTTTACTCTTAGATTTATTTCTTTTTATCTTTTTCTCTTGTGCTTCAAGGAAGTAGTTGAGGACCAATATCCTAGCTTGATGACTAGAGGTGACAGTGTTATCCACAAACATTTCACAGAAATAAGAAGGTTGGCTTGTGATGAGACCCCCTTTCTCTTAGCTATGCTACCAAGAGACACTACCCTGGCTTTGTGACCTGATAGGTGGTAGTGTCATACCACTACATGCCCATGGTCATAATAGTTTGGCTCGTGATGAGACCTCCTATCCATCAACTAGTACCTTGAGTGTTAATGTTATATTATGGGTCCCCTTTTCTTACTAAGAATCTTTTCACTACTTTCTCAAGGATCTATGGGCGAAGCATATCGAAGGTTTCAACATTGGTTTTTAAATCTTTCCATCTACTTTTACCTTATGTACCTTTATCCCCTTCTTCCCACAAGGTAAGGTAGAACCCTTCCTAGTGTAGAAAATCCCAATGCCCAAACAAGGATAGGGGAGATGAAAGGAATAAAGATGGAAAGTGGTAAGTATGGAGGGAAGCGATGATGAATTTTCACATATCCACCCAATAGAAACCCATCCTAAAGGGAAATCAACTTATTAGGGACCCATGTCACCCTTCCAGGTATGAACAAGGCAAAGAGCATAATTTCCAAGAAAACGTCCTGAAATGAAGAAGGATTCAATACAACATATTCAAGTGCTTTGAAAATAAGAGTGATACATACCATGATACCCGGACTCATTACCTCATGGAGAAAGGCTCACCGCTACTTCAGGACCAGGCTGGTGTGATGGATACTACTGCTAGTGATAAGTGGATTGCACTAAAGAAAAGAGGGGCCCTCCATGGACATGCTCGAGTCGTCTGGCTCTCAGTACTCCATGTCTAGGACCTGTGGGCCTCGAGACATGATCTCCTTAGTTATTCCTAAGCTAGGGGATAACACATACCATACCATACCATTGCCAATGCATACCATACAATGGCAAGGCAGTGCATACCATTGCCATTGCCAATGCATACCATACAATGATAAGGAAATACATACCATTTCCAATGCATACCATACCATACCATTCCATTTCCATTTACATTGCCAATGCCAATGCATACCATACCATACCATACCATTTCCAATGCATATCATACAATGGCAAGGCAATGCATACCATTTCCAATGCATACCATTGTCATTTCCAATGGATACCACTACCATTGCCAATTCATACCATACCATACCATAACATATAATACCATACCATGCAAGGAAAGGAAATACATACCATACCATACCATGCAAGGAAAGGAAATACATACCATACCATGACATGCCATTGCCAATGCATAGCATACAAGGCAATGGAAAGGCAATGCATACCATACCATACCATACCATTGCCAATGCATACCATACAATGGGAAGGAAATGCATACCATTGTCATTGTCAATGCATACCATTTCCAATGCATATCATACCATACCATTTCCATTGTCAATGATAATGCCAATGCATACCATACCATACCATTTCTAATGTATACCATACAATGGAAAGGAAATGCATACCATTGCCATTTCCAATGCATACCATTGTCAATGCATACCATGCCATATCATACCATACCATACCATACCATGCAATATAAGGAAATACATACCATACCATTCCATTGCCAATGCATACCATACCATACCATACAAGGCAATGGCAATACAAGACATACCATACCATACCATACCATACCATGCAAGGCAGTGGATAGGCAAGGCATACCATGCCATACCATACAAGTCAATGGCAAGGCAAGACATACCATACCATACCATACAATAACATACCATGAAAACGCAAGGCATACCATACAATACCATACCATACCATACCATACCATACCATGCAAGGCATGGCATGGCAAGGCAAGGTATGACAAGTCTTGCATGGCATGGCATGGTAAGGCAAGGAAATGCATGGCATGGTAAGGAAATGCATGGAAATGCATGGCAAGGAAAGTAAATGGAATAGCATGGCAATGGCATGGCATGGCAATGGCATGTCATTGCATGGCTTGTCAGGAATAGAAATGATGTCTTGAATATTCTAGGGTTGTTATGTGTCACCTTGGATTTTAGCAAGCAATTGTTATATAAACCCTAATTTAGGCTTGCATTTTCATCCCCCTTTCATTTAATGATTACTTGTGCCCTAGAAAATATCATTGAGTTGAAATTGTTAAGTGATTTACAATTATGTAGAAGATAAATGAGAAAAAATATTTATATAATAAATTATTGTAATATGGTATTTTTAAGGTCACGATATTTTCAAGTGACCACTATTTGAGTGTGGATTGTCATGTGATTTAGATGGATTTAATTCAAGAGGTAGTCCATATTGTTGGTTGTGAGTTAGAATATGGATATCCACAACATTCATTCAAATAATTCAGAATGAATGATCTATCGATGTTGTAGAGATACATGGTTGATTAGCAAGAAATGCTACTTGAGAACCATTAATTGCTTATGGATTTAGCACCTAGAAATATTTTCCACCATAATCTAATCCTTAATGGGTAATGAAAGTATTTATAATCACTTTAGAAACAAATCAAGGGATTAATACACATAAAATTCATACAATTTGGGATTCAAACACTTAGAAATTCATATATTCATCAACATCAAATGTAGAAACAATGAGATTCATAAAAAATGTGCCATTAAATGTATATATATAGATAGATAGATAGATACTCAACATCGTCTAAATTGTACATTTTTTACAAAATGGAAACTCATGCCCAATATACAAAGTGACAACAAGTGCCCTAACATGAAAAACATATATATCGTGGTCTAGCTACAAAATGGAAGTAGTTGGTCAATCATTGACCATTACCACCATTTCCACTCTCAAGAGCATCCTAAAAATCTACCTTTCTTCTCTTGATAGAGGATGCACCTTGAGAGGTTCTATGCCTGGGCATGCTTCAACGCTTTGGAGACTGCACAAAGAATAAACAGTGTTATAAGTTTTTTTCATCAATGAATTAATAGACATACAAATTGATACTTTGTAATTTAACCTAAGACAACTCACCGCATATGAAATTGTCAATCATGAGGGTGTTTGCCCTCCTTCATGAACCAAATATCTTTGCAATGCCACCCTGCATCAGTTACAAGGATCAAGTCAAGAAAATTAAACAAATATGCATAAAAACAAATTCATGAAACATAAAAAATTATCATCAATGCATTATTTCACCATGAATATCTTGGGCGTCAATGGAGATTCAATGGTAGATGGAGCAATAGATTGTACAACTTGGTCCGAGACAACCTCTATCATGGCAGTGTTTGTCGATGGGGATGAAAGCGGTGGTGGGGGTGGGTGGCAGACAAGTGGGTTGTGATGGACCCTCACAGGTTGTACATGTGATTCCAACACCCTAGACCTAGAGAAAGACAACCCAGAAGAAACGTCCAGGTGCCTAGGGGGTGCAATACTACTATACCTAGCAAATATATCAGCATTTTGCATACATACGAATAAAATTGAACTATTAGTACCAAATAGTAAAATTCAAAAACATAAACGCAAACAATTTGACAATTATACGATATTTAACTTTACACATGATACTTGTGACGTTGGTGACTTGTCCATCCTATATGGACAATATCTGGAATCCCCTGGTGCCAAATCCCGTAGAAACAAGAGAACATATAAAAAAATTGAGGATGTCATAAAATAAAGAAATTATTATGTTGAATCTATCAAATGTGATATATACATGTGTGTACGGTGCACCCAATGAATATGTTGTTTCTATTGTTGCATCAGTGGTGGGGCTAGGCACTGATGCATCCATAGAGGGTATGTTGTTGGGACACAATAACTGCAAACCAACATACAATCAAATATCTATATTAATACAAAAAATAAAAAATAAATATATAATGATGAATAACATAGAGAGGGTTAAGATACTAACCTCCTCCCATGAAGCTATGTTGTCCACTAGGCTCTATAGGCCCATAGTATGTCTTCCCACAACTCGAGCATCTGTGAGGTTCACATGGATGGCTTCTATGTCCATGTGCCCTCTCCTCACTGTACTCTCTTGTGCATGCTGACACTCCAACTCCTCTATCAATGTCACTAGCAAGCACCTCCTACTGAGATAGTGCAACAAAGCTATTGTGTTGCACTAGGCTACGAGTCAATGATTAGATGTCTAGCTATACCTGTTGCAAGTTATCTGCAACAGGAGGATGTTGGGTAGGGGGTCGGACCTTTGTCTAGGGGACGAGGACTTAACTCGGGGTCACGCCTGGTATGCTCTCGATCTTATGCGGACCCTCGACCCACCCCATGGAAGTCACCAATGTCAAAGAAGTTGACATGCTTACCCATAATAAACTCAACCATAATTTCCTTAGAAAATATAAGGGCATCTCCATGTTATTGTAGGGAGGTTTATAAAAAACCATGTACCACCTATCAATCCAGTTTTGACTAATCTGGGGATGGATGCACCAGTCAACGGGGATGTGTTTTCTCGTCAACAGTAGTTTTTGTCCATTTCTAAGATCCCTAAAAATAGACAATATTTCTTGTTTTGAAATGTCGAGTTCTTTGACTTGGTTTCTGTCCAAATCAGTGCTATAGTACTCATACATTTGTGCCCTATAATTAGAAATAGAGGTCAATTTACCTTGGGCACTTGTAATGGACTACACAATGTTATCCAAAGAATTGACCAAGGAGACTCTACTAGGCTCTCTAGTCTCCCTTAATTGTTCCTCAAAGTTTCGTAATATAACCAACCCCTCATCAATTTTAGTGTTTACATTGTGTGGTGGTGGTGGGTTGGGGTTTTGATCTTACTGGTTTCCTTCTAAGCAGTTTAAATTGTCTCGGGGTTCCATTGTATTATATATGATGCAATTTAAAAGCCATGGCATGTAAATTAGGTTCCTTTTTTATTTAAAATACAAAATTACAATTTTTTTTAATTTAGATTATTGGGAGAAAAACACTAAATTGGAATGACAAAATTGGATTAAAATTAAGAAAAATGTAACATTCCTGGACATGGTGGCTCCCTCCTCCCTTTCTTTCTCCTCTCTAGCTCCACTATATTTTCCCAATGGGAGAAATTCGAGCGCGATTTGTGCACAATGGGCACAATTCACACTCGGACACTTTAAATATTTTTATCTGTAAGAACGTGTGYGTGTTCTTAGGACTGAGCAYGCTTTCTTAAGACCATGCATGCGGTTTTTCCACTAAACCTACATGTCAATCCACGGAGGTTCGACCACATCCAAACCTATAGGTATATGAATGCATGTGCATTCCTAAGAATACACACGCATTCCTGCGTGTGCACATTGTTAATCATGCCCTTGCCACTTTTTCGGCCACAAACTTCTTGCACTCACCCATGACTGATTTGAGATTAAAACCTCATTGATGGCTAGTGTGCTTCTTGATTTTTGTATAAAGGATATTGATCTTAATGAGATGTTGGTGATGACTCCAGACTCCTATAGAACAACAAGAAGCTTTCAATAAGCAAGATTTTGAAACTTGATTTTCTATTAGGATGTGTGATTTCTCATTTCTTTCTTTCAGTCTTTAACTACTCTTTCCATTGATTCAACTTGTCATTGCACATGTGGTTGTGCCCCAATCTTGTGTCTACGGGACAAAAGAATGTTTACATGGATCAAAGGAAATGACGAAAGGATGGAAGAGTGTATGCAAGGATCAAAGGATCAGAGGAAATGAACTTTTCTTGGAAGCTAGGAGGCGGACCTTGCATGCAAGATACAACTGGACAACGCAATTACAATCGTTGAACACTGCAACAACAAATACAATGTTTGGAATTAAATGGAATTAATGAAACTTAGGATAGGATGAACATAAGATATAAACAATTAATGTCTATGAACTCATGCTAACATAAGAACTAGAATTAATTCACCTCAAGATATGTACACTATAATAGAGAGAAATTGAACGTCTCACATATACAAATATTAGTAATTATTTATTAATGTATTGCGACAAGATTTAGACATAACAAAAACCCCAACAAGATATTCAAACACTCTTAGACTCTTCTTCTAGCTACCATGTCATGCTTCATGGAATGAGATGCATCTACCAATAACTCATTGGGCAATGTAGCTCTCTCTTGGGTTAGGCACCATAAGGTGAAACATAGGCATCTTCTCCACATCATCATCACACTCCAATGTTGGAATGGTTGATGAATTGATGAATAGAGTGACCATTTCAGGTGGTCACTCTTGCACACTTGGTTACATTGAAACCTTAATAGCACTTGCACACTATTTCTATTATGCATTTCCAATTTATTTTAAAAATAGTTTTTTCCTTTCCCTCCAAAACTATTTACTCTAATGTTTGAAATCATTATCTTAAATCCTATTAATTCTTTTAAAATTAATAATGATACCAGATTTAACCTCAAAATTTCTATAATGCAAAATACAAAATTTATATCTATAACTAAAAGATAAAAGTGCCAAAACTGGTCAAGGGCTTCAATAACATAACACTCCATATAACATCATGTAGTGTGAACAATAAACATTTTACTTCTAAAATGTGTATTTCATAAACAAAATCATTTGCTTTTTTCTCCTTGGTATTTGGGGTTGAAAGGTAAACAAATGGTTTTTCTCCTTGGTATTTGAGGTTGAAAGGTAAACAATACCCCAAGATTGGCTTTGAAAGTCCAGTCCAATTTCTGCTTAAAGAAAAAGGAAAAATAAAAGCACGAAATCCCTCTTCTGGAAGAATACGCCTGCTATATCTGTACCCTACGAGTTCACATCTTTGCAGGTCGTTCGATCACTTAATTCAGGCATAAAGAATGGCGGCGGAAGCCCACTTGAAAGGGCAGGGAAAGGAGACTTTCGTTATCTTGTGAATGAGCGGAGTGACTTTTCCCTCGTCGGCATCATTGTTGTGCATCAGAGCGACCAGATTGTCCTTGCATGCAAAGAACCGAACCTCCCGCTCAGCGGTGGGGCATTCGCAGTGATTAGGAGCTACACAGTTAATTATCGCAAAAGATTGTTCCCACTCGAGGTTTCCCTTGTCAAGCTTGTGAACGAAAACAGTCCACGGCTTTCTCCAATTCAACTTGTCTGTCTTCAATTCTGCCCTGTAAAGCTCTTCATCGGAGGTAACAGCAAATTTAAACCTGGTCATGCGAGGAAACCTTTTGACGACCTTCATCATCCACGGATCATTGTACCACGCATTTCTATCCGGGCAATAACGTAAACATCTGGACTTCCATTCCGCAGAACGACCGCCGCGTTCCCTCACCCAACCTCTGACGTGCAGCATGTTGGAAAACACGAAGAAAACGTCCACCGCCATAGAAACCGGCAGGGCAGCCACAGCCCACAGCTCCTCTGTCTCGAAGTCGTAAACCTCTGTCTCCTTCACGTTGCCYGACCGGCCAATACCACCGGCGATGTAGAGGCGATTTCCGATGACTCCCCAGGCGAAGGAGCCCCTGGGGAAGAGCATGTTGGGGCCGGCAGTCCATTGCCTGGTGGCCGTGTTCAATATGTGGATGCCGCCGCTGCCTGAGGCTGAGTAACCGCCGACTATGAGGACGAGGGCGCCGTGGGAAACGCAGGCGTGGCCGTCCACATATAGCTCGTTTACACCGCGGGAAGGGTTTAGGAAGAAGGTGATTTGGGTTTTAGTGTGGGTGATCAGATCAATTTGCGTGCATTCCAATCCCAATTCCCTCCCGTGCTCGTTGGATGCAGTGGCGGATTTGGGCAGAAGAAAGAGACAGGGGTTGTGGTGGTCGCTTGCCATTCTTAATTTCTCCTCCAACGGGTCATACACAGAGACGGACAAATTCAAATGAATGAAACCTTTCCTCTTTTATCTTTCACATTCCGTTACTTCCCTCCGTTGCCATCCCACCTTTCCTCTTTTATCTTTCACATTCCGTGGACGTATCTGATAGGAAATGTGCAAATAATCAATACTTCCTTCCTACCGTTGCCTTCCCGCCTTTCCGCTTTTATCTTTCACATTCCATGGAGGTATCTGATAGGAAATATGCAATATGTTATTTTACAAATGTGTTTTTTGTTGTCTCTGATGATGGGTGGAGTGTTTACTGGAAACTTTGGACGTTTAAAAAAATATGTACACAATGCTTATCCAGAAATACAATCTACATTATGTCTAGCTATGAAAACTTGCACTCTCAAATATAAAAAATGTTTTATTGACACAAGAGCTACACGATGGTAAGGTTATATTGGTTAGGAGTGAAAGTCTACTCCCTTACAAACCATCAACTATTTATTTTAGGTGGTGTGTTTTTCCTTGAATAATAGTGATGAGTGCATTAGTAGATAACAACCACTGATGGTATCCTCATTGTCAATTAACCATTGAGTCATGGTGGATTTTTCCACTTATGAAAAAAAAAAAGTCGCTTACTTATGTGCGAAGAGCAACCTCTTCCTTTTGTAGATCAACGAGTAGGAGAAAGTGAGAAAAAGTGAGAACCCCATCCTTCTAGCAAGTTGATTCATGGGACCTTACCTTAAAAGCAAGCAACACTTCTTTGAGAAGGCAAGGGAGGATACACTTAATGGTGTCCAACTATGTGGAATGAAGGAGCTAATGGATGGATTACTTTGTGAAAAACAAACAAACATAAAGTAATTGATGTCATCATTTAAACTTGTAGTAGACTTGTTTTTCTGGTTCTCATAATCGAGTGATACAAGAAGTTAGACTTCCTATCAATCTGTAATTAATTTGATCAATTTTTTTATGATCTAGGTTAATTAGAATTAGGCAAAAACTCCAGGGGAAGTGTTTCACCATGTACAAAACTTGGATCAAGGTGGAACTCTTATCATGCATGAAATTTCTATTAGAATCTTATCATAACTATGGAAAAAAGAAGGTAGTTTGGCTAGAAGATTATCTTACTCCACAATTGAAAAACGTTTTTATTCTTTCAATTCTCATGCTATGACTACTCACAACAAACCACCATAATACTAGGAGTTCATTTATTGCCAAATGGTCATAGGGAATATTGCATAGCAATTGATGACAATTCACTTAGACTTAATTTAACTATTGAACAAATAAGGACCGTGACATTTTACAAGTCAATACTTAAAAGAGATTGTAAATCAAAGTCTTAGCATTTGATGGATCTCTTTTAATAACTTGCATCATGTTTATAATTAGATATAACATATAATAGCTCACTGGTTACCTCAACTGGTTGTCATTAATGTTGAGCATTTAGCTAGTTCCATGCCAATGAGGGCCCAGTTTGAACCCCCTCGGTGAGGTGCACTAGTCTACACCTATGGGTTTACTATGGATGTCATCCACAAATATGGGAGAGCATCCATTGAGTTTGCCCACAAGATTTTCCTTCAGGAAAAAAACTAGAGATAGCATAAAGATAAAATAACTCCATAATAATATATTTAAATAGAATATAATTTTTTTCATGTGATGAATTTCTCAAGGAAACTCATTAAGTTCTTCCCCTCATTGCCAGGATGGTACCTAGGGAAAATCAAATTATTTAAGGCTCAAGGCCAGATCAACACTAAACAATTGGCTTGTGATGAGAGCAAGCATGTCAGTTTGAACCCAAATGGAGGAGGATAACAACTTTCTCTCGACCACCCAAGCTATACCCAATTGACAATAGACTCTAAATTTACAATAAATATCTTTTAAACAACGTCATCATATTCTATTAGTAACTAGAAATAGTGTAAAGAGAAAATAACTCCACAAAAAGGTCCTTAAACAAACTATAAATTTACAACATATCTCTTTTAAGGCCATCCTAGTAAGACGTGTTAAGAGGAAATTTAACTCCACAACTAAAGATAGAATATAAAGAGTAAATGACTCCATTTAAAAAGTTTTTTTAATAGAATATGATTCTATGAAGGGTATCTTTCAAGTATTGACTCATATGTTTTGGGTAACTAGAGAGATAAAACGAATTTTATTTATTGTAGTATGTAAGAGAAATACCTCCAATAAATTACTTCAATAGACTTTGAATTTACAAAAAAAATATTTTAAGTAATGATTCATATAATGTCAGTAATTTGAGAGATAAGAAAGAGAAGACACAACTCCATATGACATATGTAATGTGAAAGGATTTTGCTATGACTTGTATAATGAAGTGTGCACCTAACAACTCAAATGAATTTGGTAGGTACATGGAGCAGAAGGAGATATTTGTTGTAGGGGTAACCCCACTATCTCACCTAACAACTTAATTGAATTTGGTTTTTCAAGAGAGATAATCTTAAGGAGTTATACATCCTCCTTATGTTATCCATAAGTTATTTTTTTAAAATTGAAGTCATGGTTTATGATAGAAAAATCATTCATTTGTATGAATTTCACAACTAGTGCATCTATACACTGAATGTACAATGATGACTACAACACCTTCATTATCTCTTGAGAAATTACTTGTTTGAATAGTGTTTCCTTGGTTGTCCCATTTATTGGGATTAGATGTATGCATGTGTTTATCCCATTTGATGTTTAGTTCCCCCACAATGTTCCCTTGGTTTATTTCCAAGATCATTCAACGGTTTTGGTTATCCTTTTTCTGGTTCCTTGATTAGATATACTCTTTAAATAATGGATCAACCTTGGATTGCATGATTTATTTGGGTCACCTTAATTAGTTAAAGATGCCTTTTAAGTTTCCCAACATTCACATATCCATTCTAGCGAAAACACAAGGGTTAAAGGGGTCAAAATTTATATTTCCCCTTTATGACCTATCTTTTGAGTGTCGTTTGGGGGTCATAGGACCCATTTATGTATGTCTCATGCATAATAACAAATCATAAAGCTCTTTTACAATGAAAAACTAGTGGATTGACTTGAGAGCAATACTTGGCTCAATTAAACCTTCACATCAATAATCAGAGATCCCATATTTTATGTATACCTTGGACTCCCTATATAAATCCTTACTTTATAAATAACATTCATTTCATATTGTTTTGCAATCTTAAATATTACCTAAAAAATATTAATAATTTGTCATTACATATTTTTTTGAAATTGAGTTGGTGAAGGAGCAACTCAACTTTATAGTTTGTCTCTTCATCAAGACTATGAAGACTATGAAATTTAGTTGGTGAATACATTAGTTCATTTTAGAAAACTATCAAAATTTCCCATGTTACAACCATATGATCAATTTGAGGCCAAGAAAATGGCCAAATGGGGTCTTCCTCGTGAAAATTTTGAATAAGGTTTCTATTATGGTCATCTAACATTAATATGGATGTTATTATGCTCATAACAATAACTGCTTAAACATCTAATTTAATTATTATGATCATCTAACATTAATATGGATGTTATTGTGTTCATAACAATGACTACTTAAACATCTAATTTAGGTGTATGACCATTTAAATCACTGACTAATTTTCACATGGGTGATTAAGCTTAGGCCCAACACCTTCATCGAGCGAGGGATGGATGGCCCTTAAAAAAAATTGAGCTAATAGATGTGGGTTGATTCAATATCTAATATCTCACATCAACCTTTTCCCTAAGAGACTTTGGTCTCAAACTCAAACATCACTATGCAAATATAACCATTCAATCTAAAATATTTGACGGAGGACTCCACACATGTTACATCCCTATGATGAAATGTGGTTCATAGATTTTCTAGGATGTTGATCCAACATTTTGAGTTATGTTGGCCCCTGGTTAGAAATTTTCCACGACTATACAATGATATTGATGGGAAAAGAACTAGTGGCCACTGCTTTGAAGTTCCAACATTAGTCTCCCTTAGTAAAAATAAAAGTGAGCTCTTGCTCGCAATATGGGTAGAAAAAACATGTGAAGACCATGTGATCCATTCTACCTTTTATTATGAGATCCAAGTGGATTCTCCTAATCCTTTTCCTTCCCATCGAACCGAATATTATTTTTTCTTCTTACTCCTCATCCTTCCTACGATTCTTTAATCCATCTAAGATTTTTGAAATTTTTTATTTTCTTCGCTTAGGAATCTACACCCTCTTTCATCAAACTCATATAAATATGCAACATAAAATGTGGGCAATATGTATAACTCTATGAAAAGCTCCAACACATACACATTAGAAATTTTCTTCAAAATTTTGCATAAATGGATTTTCTTCATCCTTGGATTTTTATAGGTGTCTTTTGTAATCCTTTCCATTTTCAAATAAGCCAAGTCTAACTCTAATACTTCAAAACTTTTTATTCTCCTCTTTACATCAACAATTTGTTTATAAGGTTTATTGCTCTTTTGCAACCATTTTTACGTCTATTCATGAATTTCTTTCATGTGTTCCATGAAAAATTTTGCATCTACACTTTTTTGGCTTCTTTCCAGTAATGGTGCCAAGTCTACCACTTCTCTAGGTGACCTCCCATTGAAAATTCGAAACATAACTTTACTTGTAGAACTACTTTCTAAAGTATTATGTGGAAATTTAGGTTGTGCTAGCACTAAGTCTCGTTGTCTTCTTGGCCTTTCACCAACCAAGTATCTTAACAAATTTCCAAGACTTACGTTTACACCATTATTTTTCCCATCAATTTGTGAATGATAGACAAAACTAAACTACAACCCAGTATCTAATGTCTTCCATAATGTTCCCCATAAATATCTAATGAATTTGTTGTCCCTACTCGATTTTATGTTTCTAGGAAATCCATGCAATCACACAATTTCTTTAAAGATTCTCTCTTATATGTGGATTCAACTACCTAACCTTCTCCCTATATAATCCTAACTTCTTGTTCATTGTCACTCACATCACAAGTTTTTTCTTGCATTTCCTCTTCTCTAAATTGTCTTTGTGGCTTCCAACTTGGCTTCTATAACTCTCAATGCTTGTGTCACCTTATCTGTAGCACCTCCACACTCCCTTTTGCATGTCCATTGCTTTTGTGTGCCTCTTCTATACAACAACGCCTTCCAAAAACAATTATACCCTACAACTTTCCTGAACTTGGAATTGTTTCCCTTCGTAAATATACCTCTACTCTGACACCAAACTTAGTGCAATGTTGTTGGGAATAAAAATAAAACCTTGAAACAAGGCTGCAAATAAAAATTAAACANTCATTATCTCTTGAGAAATTACTTGTTTGAGTAGTGTTTCCTTGGTTATCCCATTTATTGGGATTAGATGCATGCATGTGTTTATCCCATTTGATGTTTAATTCCCCCGCAATGTTCCCTTGGTTTTTTTTCCAAGATCATTCAACGGTTTTGGTTATCCCTTTTCTGGTTCCTTGATTAGATATACTCTTTAAATACTAGATCAACCTTGGATTACATGATTTATTTGGGTCACCTTAATTAGTTAAAGATGCCTTTTAAGTTTCCCAACATTCACATATCCATTCTAGCAAAAACACAAGGGTTAAAGGAGTCAAAATTTATATTTCCCCTTTATAACCTATATTTTGTGTGTCGAATGGGGGTCATAGGACCCATCTATATATGTATCGTGCATAATAACAAATCATAAAGCTCTTTTACAATGAAAAACTAGTGGATTAACTTGAGAGCAATACTTGGCTCAATTAAACCTTCACATCAATAATCAGAGATCCCATATTTTATGTATACCTAGGACTCCCTATATAACTCCTTACTTTATAAATAATATTCATTTCATATTGTTTTGCAATCTTAAATATTACCTAAAAAATATTAATAATTTGTCATTTCATCTTTTTTTGAAATTGAGTTGGTGAAGGAGCAACTCAACTTTATAGTTTGTTTCTTCATCAAGACTATGAAATTTAGTTGGTGAATACATTAGTTCATTTTAGAAAACTATCAAAATTTCCCATGCTACAACCATATGATCAATTTGAGGCCAAGAAAATGGCCAAATGGGGTCTTCCTCGTGAAAATTTTGAATAAGGTTTCTATTATGGTCATCTAACATTAATATGGATGTTATTGTGCTCATAACAATGACTGCTTAAACATCTAATTTAATTATTATGATCATCTAACATTAATATGGATGTTATTGTGTTCATAATAATGACTACTTAAACATCTAATTTAGATGTGTATGACCATTTAAATCACTGACTAATTTTCACATGGGTGATTAAGCTTGGGCCTAACACCTTCATCGAGTGAGGGATGGATGGCCCTTAAAAAAAATTGAGCTAATAGATGTGGGTTGATTCAATATCTAATATCTCACATCAACCTTTTCCCTAAGAGACTTTGGTCTCAAACTCAAACACCACTATGAGAATATAACCATTCAATCTAAAATATTTGATGGCTCAAATTTTGCTAGGACTCCACACGTGTTACATCCCTATGATGAAATGTGGTTCATAGATTTGCTAGGATGTTGATCCAACAGTTTGAGTTATGTTGGCCCCTGGTTAGAAATTTTCCACGACTATACAATGATATTGATGGGAAAAGGACTAGTGGCCACTGCTTTGAAGTTCCAACATTAGTCTCCCTTAGTAAAAATAAAAGTGAGCTCCTGCTCACAATATGGGTAGAAAAAACATGTGAAGACCATGTGATCCATTCTACCTTTTATTATGAGATCCAAGTGGATTCTCCTAATCCTTTTCCTTCCCATCGAACCGAGTATTATTTTTTATTCTTACTCCTCATCCTTCCTGCGATTCTTTCATCCATATAAGATTTTTGAAATTTCTTCTTTTCTTCGCTTAGGAATCTACACCCTCTTTCATCAAACTCATATAAATATGCAACATAAAATGTGGGCAATATGTATAACTCTATGAAAAGCTCCAACACATACACATTAGAAATTTTCTTCAAAATTTTGCATAAATGGATTTTCTTCATCTTTGGATTTTTATAGGTGTCTTTTGTAATCCTTTCCATTTTCAAATAAGCCAATTCTAACTCTAATACTTCAAAGCTTTTTATTCTCCTCTTTACATCAACAATTTGTTTATAAGGTTTATTGCTCTTTTGCAACCATTTTTACGTCTATTCATGAACTTCTTTCATGTGTTCCATGAAAAATTTTGCATCTACACTTTTTTGGCTTCTTTCCAGTAATGGTGCCAAGTCTACCACTTCTCTAGGTGACCTCCCATTGTAAATTCGAAACAGAACTTTACTTGTAGAACTATTTTCTAAAGTATTGTGTGCAAATTTAGGTTGTGCTAGCACTAAGTCTAGTTGTCTTCTTGACCTTTCACCAACCAAGCATCTTAACAAATTTCCAAGACTTAGGTTTACAACATTAGTTTTCCCATCAATTTGTGAATGATAGACAAAACTAAACTACAACCCAATATCTAATGTCTTCCATAATGTTCCCCATAAATATTTAATGAATTTGTTGTCCCTACTCGATGTTATGTTTCTAGGAAATCCATGCAATCACACAATTTTTTTAAAGATTCTCCCTTATATGTGGATTCAACTACCTAAATTTCTCCCTATAGAATCCTAACTTCTCGGTTCATTGTCACTCACATCACAAGTTTTTTCTTGCATCTCCTCTTCTCTAAGTTGTCTTTGTAGCTTCCAACTTGACTTCTATAGCTCTCAATGCTTGTGTCACCTTATCTGTAGCACCTCCACACTCGCTTTTGCATGTCCATTGCTTTTGTGTGTCTCTTCTCTTCTATACAACAACGCCTTCCAAAAACAATTATACCCTACAACTTTCCTCAACTTGGAATTGTTTCCCTTCGTAAATATACCTCTACTCTGACACCAAACTTAGTGCAATGTTGTTGGGAATAAAAATAAAACCTTGAAACAAGGCTGCAAATAAAAATTAAACAAAATAAAGCACACTCTGACGATTTTAGAAATATCCACATAAATTTTAAATAAAACAGGGCAAATATATATATATATATATATATATATATATATATATATATATATATAAGAGTACTCTTTGGTCTCACGC
>JZKD02S1683937.1:105094-137704 GCA_000966675.3 Picea glauca
GTCCAATTTCTGCTTAAAGAAAAAGGAAAAATAAAAGAACGAAATCCCTCTTCTGGAAGATTACGCCTGCTATATCTATACCCTACGAATTCACATCTCTGCAGATCGTTTCATCACATAATTTAGGCATAAAGAATGGCGGCGGAAGCCCACTTGAAAGGGCAGAGCAAGGAGACTCCCATTATTTTGCCAGTAAATGGAGTGACTTCTCCCTCGTCGGGATTACTGTGGTGAATCAGAGCGAGCAGCTTGTTCCTGCATGCAAAGAACTGAACCTCCCGCTTGGCGGGGCATTCGCAGTGATCAGTAATTTCACTGTCAATTATATTAAAAGCAGGTTTCCACTTGAGGTTTTTCTTGTGAAGCTTGTGAACGAAAACAGTCCACGCCTCTTCCCAATTTTTGTGTCTCTTCAATTCTGCCTTGTAAAGCTCTTCATCGGAGGTAACGGCAAATTTAAACCTGGTCATGCGACGAACCCTTTTGACGACCTTCTGCATCCACGAATCATTGCGCCACTTATTTTTATCCGGGCAATAACATAAACATTTGGACTCCCATTCCGCAGAACGACGGCCGCGTTTCCTCACCCAACCTCTGACGCGCAGCTTGTTGGAAAACACGAAGAAAACGTCCACCGCCATAGAAACCGGCAGGGCAGCCACCGCCCACAGCTCCTCTGTTTCGAAGTCGTAAACCTCTGTCTCCTTCACCTTGCCCGACCGGCCAATGCCACCGGCGATGTAGAGGCGATTTCCAATGACTCCCCAGGCGAAGAAGCCCCTGGGGAAGAGCATTTTCGGGCCGGCAGTCCATTGCCTGGTGGCCGTGTTCAAGATGTGGATGCCGCCGCTGCCTGAGGCTGAGTAACCGCCGACTATGAGGACGAAGGCGCCGTGGGAAACGCAGGCATGGCCGTTCAGAAATAGCTCGTTTACACCGCGGGAAGGGTTTAGGAAGGTGATTTGGGTTTTGGCGTTGGTGATCAGATCAATTTGCGTGCATTCCAATCCCATTATCTCCCCGTGCTCGTTAGATGCAGTTGCCGATTTGGGCAGCAGAAAGAGACAGGGGTTGTGTTGGTGGCTTGCCATTCTTAATTTCTCCTCCAACCAGTCATAAGCAGAGACGGACAAATTCAAACGAATGAATCCACTTTCTTTGCATTTATAAATAATCAATACTTCCTTCCTACCGTTGCCCTCCCACTTTTATCATTTCTCCTGTGTAACTTGTTATTTTACAAATGTCAAGTCGTACGAAGAAAAATGTCATTGTAAATATACTAGCATAGCCGCAAAGTGGCTGGTGAATGTCGAAAGGCAATGCCAAAGCATTTTCCCGGATAGCTGAAACATACACAGAGTTGAGGAAATCTAAAAGTTAATTTCAAATGTAGTAATTCCAAAGGTTAATGAGTTAAACGTAGCAATCATATGGTGGTACAGTAATTTCTTAATATGATTAGGTAAATGTTAAAAAGTAAACAAGTTAACTAATACATTAAAAAATACAAGGAAGTTATGAAGAGTAAATCACATTCATTGATTTGGGAGGACGACTAAGAATATGCCAGCATCTTCAATTGTTAACCATCAGATTAGAATTTTAGATTAAAAGATGATTAATTCTGCTCATCTCCAATAGGTATACGCCTTTCGACGTAATAATCTCATTTTTTTTAATGCTCACAAAAGAACTATGTGATGCTAAGATTATATTAAGTATAGAAAGTTTAAAAGTCTACTCACTTACAAATTTACAAATTATTAACTAGTTAATTCAGGTGGTATAGAAAGTTTAAAAGTCTACTCATTTACAAATTATTAATTATTAACTAGTTATTTTAGGTGATATAGAAAGTTTAAAAGTCTACTCACTTACAAATTTACAAATTATTAACTAGTTATTTTAGGTGGTGGTTTTTTTCAATAATGAGTTTTTCACTTGGAAAAAAAAAATTATCTTATGTGCGAAGAGCCACGTCTTCCTTTTGTAGCTCAACCAACGAGCAAAAGTGAGAACCCCATACTTTAGCTAGTTGATTCATAAGACCTTACCTTAAAAGAAAGCAACGATGCTTTGAAAAGGAAAGGAAGCATACAATGAATGACATTGAATTATGTAGAATGAAGGAGCTTATGGGTGGATTACTCTATGAAAGATATTATGAAAGACAAATAAACATAAAGCAATTAATGGCATCATTTATTTTTATATTTTTATAGTAGACTTTTTTTTTCTAGTTGTTATAATTTAATGATGCAAGAAGTTAGAGTTCTCTTCAATTTTTAATTTTGATTGAATTTTTGATGATCTAGGTTAATTTAGAATTAGGAAAAACTTCGAGTGGAAGTGTTTCACCATGTGCAAAACTTAGATCATGGTGGAAATCTGATCATCCTTGAAATTTAGTTTACATTCTTATTAGATCTATGGAAAAAAAGAAGATAGTTTGGCTACAAGATTAACTTACTCCACAATTGATAAGTGTTTTTCTTCTTTCAATTTTCATGCTATGATTACTCAGAACAAACTACCATAATACTAAGAATTTATTTATTCCTATGAGTACTCACAACAAACTACCATAATACTAAGAATTCATTTATTGCCAAATGGTCCGAGGGATTATTACATAGCACTTAATAATAGTTCACTTAGATGTAATTTAATTATTGAACAAATAAGGGTCACATTTTACAAGTCATTACTTAAAAGAGATTGTAAAATCAAAGTCTTAGTATGTCATAGATCTCTTTTAATAACTGGTATCATGTTTATAACTAGAGATAACATAATTGCCCATGGGTTACCTCAATTGGTTGTCATCAATTTTGGGCATTTGACAAGTTCCATGCCAATGAGGGCCCAATTTCAATCCTCTCGGTAAGGCACACTAGTCTACACCTATGAGTTTACTAGGGATGTCATTGACAAATGTAAGGGAGCATCCATTGAGTTTCCCTTAAGATTTTCTTGGAAAAAAAACTAGAGATAACATAAAGAGAAAACAACTCCAAAAAAGGTCCTTAAATATATTCTAAATTTATAAAGAATCTCTTTTAAGAAATGACACATATCGTGTCAGTGACTAAAGATAGCATAAAGAAAAAATAACTCCATAAAAATGTATTTAAATAGATTATAATTGTTTTCACGTGATGAATTTCCTGAGGAAACCCATTAGAAACTTCCCCTCATTGTGAGGATGGTACCTACAGTAAATCAAATTATTTAGGGCTAAGGCCATGTCAACACTCAACAATTGGCTCATGAAGAAAGAGAGCATATCACCAAGTGAAATTTGAACCCAAATGGGAGAGGATAACAACTTTTCTCTCACCCACTCGACCTACATCCAATTGACAATATACTCTAAATTTACAATAAAGGGCCATCATATCATATTGGTAACTAGAGATAGTGTAAAGAGAAATTAAATCCACAAAAAGGTTCTTAAATAAACTCGAAATTTACAACATATGTCTTTTAAGGAATTACTCATATCATGTTGATAACTACAGATAGAATATAAAGAGTAAATGACTCCATTTAAAAAGTTCTTTTTATAGAATCTAATTCTATGAAGGATATCTTTGAAGTATTGACTTGTATGTTTTTGTAACTAGAGAGATAAAAAGAAACAATGTTTATTCATTGTAGCATAGGAGAGAAATACCTCCAATAAATTACTTCAATAGACTTTGAATTTACAACAAATTTCTTTTAAGTAATGACTCATATAATGTTAGTAATTTGAGAGATAAGAAAGAGAAGACACAACTCCATTATGACATATGTAATGTGCAATGGTTTTGATACCACTTGTGTAATGAAGTGTGCACCTAACAACTTAATTGAATTTGGTAGGTAAGTGGAATAGAAGGAGATATTTATTCTAGAGATAACCCCAGTATCTTACCTAACAAAAATTTGGTTTTCAAGTGAGATAATCTTGAGTTATATCTCCTCCTTATGTTATCCATAATTATTGTTTCTTAAATTGAAGTCATTGTTTATGATAGAAAAATGTATTTGTATGAGTTTCACAATTAGTGCATCTTGAACGTCCAATTATGACCACAACACCTTGCATTATCTCTTAAAATATTACTTGTTCGAGTAGCATTCCTTGGTTAGCCCCTTGCTTGGTATTATATGTATGCATGTGTTTATCCCATTTGATGTTTAGTTCCCATGCTATGTTCTCTTGGTTTTTTCCTAAGATCATTCATTGGTTTTGTGTATACCTTTTTGGGTTCCTTGATTAGACATACTCTTTGACTCTTGGACCAACCTCGTCTTGCATGATTTATTTGGGTCACCTTAATGCGTTAGAGATGCATTTTTAAGTTTCCCAACATTCACATATCCATTGTGGGGAAAATACAACAGTTAACAGGGTCAAAATTGATCTTTCCCCTTTTTGACCTATCTTCAATGTGTCGTTTGTGAGTCGTACAACCCATTTGTGTATATCATGTGCATAACAACAAACCATAGAGCTCTTTTAGAATGAAAAACTTGTAAATTAACTTGAGAGCAATAGATAGTTCAATTAAACCTTCAAATTAATAATCAGAGATCCAAGATTTTCCGTAATGATGATTTTCCACACCTTGAACTCCCTATATAACTCCCTTCTTTATAAATAACATTCATTTCATATTGTTATGCACTCTTAAGTCTTATTTAAAAAAACATTAATAATTTTTTGTTACATATTATTTTGAAAATATGAAATTGAGTTGGTGAAGGAGCAAATCAACTTTATAACTTATCTCTTCATCAAGACTATAAAGTTGAGTTGGTGACTACATTATAAAGTTGAGTTGGTGACTACATTATTTTTGTTTTAGAAAAAGTATCAAAATTCCCCTGCTACACCAATATGATCAATTTGAAGCCAAGAATTGCCCAAATGGGGTCTCCCTCATGAAAATTTTGAATAGCGTTGCTACTTACTACTTGAATATCTAATAATTGGGTATGCCCATTTAAATCACTTGACTAATTTACACGTGGATGATTAAGCTTGGACTAATACCTTCATTGAGCAATGGATGACCCCCAAAAAAATTTGAGATGATAGATGTGGGCTAATTCAATGTCTAATATCTCATATCAATCTTTTCCCGAATAGACTTTGTTCTCAAACTCAAACACCGCTGTGAGAATCTAACCATTCGCAGCAAAATGTTTGACGACTCAAATTTTGTCCGACCTCCACACGTGTTATATCCCCGTGATGAAATGCAGTTCATAGATTTTCTACGATGTTGATCAACATTTTGAGTTATGTTGGCCTCTATGTCTACAATAGAATGATATTCATTGATGGGAAAAGGACCAATGGTTGTTGCTTTGAAGCTCCAAGAGTAGTCTCCCCTAGTAGAAAGAAAAGTGAGCTCCTTCTCACAATATTGGTACAAAAATCATATGAAGAATATGCAATCCATTCTAGCTTTTATTATGAGATCCAAGTGGTTTTCTCTCCATCAAATTGAGTATAATTTTATCTTATGACTCCTCATTTTTTCTACTATTCTTTCTTCTGAAATTCCTTACTTTTTTCATTTAGGAATCTGCTCCCTCCAATCATTAACATGAGTATCATTTCCATCTACTATTCCTTCATGAAACCCATATAAATATGCAAAATAAAATGTAGACGATGTGTCTAATTCTATGAACAGCTTCAACACATACACATTATTAGAAAATTTCTTCAAATTTTTTCATAGATGAATCTTCTTCATCTTTGTTTTTTTATAGGTTCTTTTTGTAAGCCTTTCTATTCTCAAATAAGCTAAGTCTAAATCTCATACTTCAAAGTTTTTTACTCTCTTCCTTGCATCCTCAATTTTTTTATATTGTTTGTTGTTCTTTCGCAACCATTTTTTACACCTATTCATGAACTTATTTCATGTGTTCCATGAAATATTTTGCATCTACACTCTTTTGGATTCTTTCCAGAAATGATGCCAAGTTTACCATCCATTATAGCTTTTCTTATGAGACCCAAGTGGCTTTCTCCCCATCGAATCAAGTATACTTTTATCTTATGACTCCTCATCATTCCTACTATTCTTTCTTCTGAAATTCCTTACTTTCTTCATTTAGGAATCTCCTCCCTCCAATCAGTAACATGAGTATCATTTTCATCTACTATTCCTTCATGAAACCCATATAAATATGCAACATAAAATGTGGACGATATGTCTAAATCTATGAACAGCTTCAACACATACACAATATTAGAAATTTTCTTCAAAATTTTTCGTAAATGAATCTTCTTCATCTTTGTCTTTTTAGATGAATCTTATTCATCTTTGTCTTTTTGTAGGTTTTTTTGTAAGCCCTTTTGTTCTCAAATAAGTTAATTCTAAATCTCATACTTCAAATCTTTTTTCTCTCTTCCTTGCATCCTCATTTTTTTATATTGTTTGTTGCTCTTTCACAACTATTTTGTACACCTATTCATGAACTTCTTTCATGTGTTCCATGAAATATTTTTCATATACACTCTTTTGGATTATTTCCAGCAATGAAGCCAAGTCTACCACCCCTCTAGGTGACCTCCCATTGGAAATTCAAAACAAAACTTTACTTGTAGATCCATTTTATAAATTGTTGTATGCAAATTCAACTTGTGCTAGCTCTAATTCCCACTTTCTTCCTAGTCTTTCACAAACCAAGCATCTTAATAGAGTTCCAAGAGTGTAATAGCCCCTATCCTGGGATTCAAGGTCTTAATAATAAATTTGTTATATAATTTATGTTTATGTTTTTGTTAAAGTAAAATCTAATTTATGGTTATTTTCTAATATAAATAAGAGTTAAATCTCAAATCAAATAAACATAATATCCAGATATATGTATGTATTTGATCTTTTATTCCTAGAGAAATAGTAATAACAATAATAGAAATATCAATGAAATACTTGTTACATAAGAAGTTTGTCATTTTTCTTGCCTTTCACTAACTTGCCCGATGACCTTCCTATTGAGCACTCAACACACCCTAAAATTCTTTGTGAATTTTTTCTTTTGGGTACTGCTTTGTCATTTCTGAATGAAGTCATTTTGTGTAGGGATCGATGGGTTTTCCCATTGTTTCATTTTATCATCAATCACATTCAGTTTGATTTGAAGTTTGTTGAATAGATTGACATTTTTCGCTAAGTAAACATGACATTAGACTAATTACACATAACTTAAAATTGTTTTATAAAAAATTCACGCGCCAATCGGTGATTCTGGCCTGCAAAAAAAATTCTCTAAAAGTTGTCGATGTATCGTCGGCATCGACGAAATCCGAAAGGTAAACTGTCAATATAGGCAACAATTATCATCGATCGTCGACATCGATGAAGAGGGAGAAAGGGCACAATAACATATATCTAAAGAAAATCATCGATGCCGAAAAGAAACATTTCTCATGCCGAAAAAATGTTTCTCATGCTGAAAAGGTCAAATCAACCGTCACATTTTCTTTTCCACATAGCTAGTCTGTATTGCTCGGTTATCACCCACTTCATCTTTTGATATTCCCCGCATCATATCTGTACTTCCACGTCTTCTCTTCCACATCATCACTGTATGACAGTTTGGGTCGGCATCGAAATTTTTGCCTAGAGGCACCAACGAAACAATGTCAAAGACAATCTGTCGATGTTGATGCACTCATTAACTACAGACAGATTGCTATACCACCGAACTTATGGATTATATCGAATATTTATCTTCCGACAATGATGATCCTGGTCGATCTTCGTTGTCCATTTAACGATCCTACGTATCCCTGATGCCGATCATACTAGTCCCGAAGTGCAAAAATGCTCAGGTAATTTAAGGAGATACCTCTAATCTAAGTGAAGGATGAGGTTTGCGATCTGATAGACAATAAAGAACTTCACATAAACGATACCACGACGTCGTGTGCCGACCAAATTTAAAAAATTTGAATTCGTCGATGAACTCTAAAGTAACATGCTCCTGCGTCGCCATCTTGCATTGCATTTAATCCTTAGCATGATGTGGATTATGTTATAGATTGTATAGATCATATATGTACTTCTAAATTTAAGACTCGATGCAACAAGGTAGGTATGTTTTAAATTAAAAAATTTGTGCCCAAGCATGGTCTTCCATTCACAAATCATTGATCTCCCAAACAAGCGAAGGAGCAAGAGAGAGCGTGAAGAGGTTACAGTTCGTTGTATCACTTCAGTTACTAGTAATCCTAGGTGATTTCTTGCAAGGAAGTGGTAAATGTGGTCTTTATTGTGTGAATTTACGATTTTTTCTAATAATGTTTGTCAAAGTTGGCTTGCAGCTTATTATAACATTTTTTGTGCAATAAAATGCCTCCTCAAAAGCCGACGACAAGATGCTCACCAAGAACGCCCAAAATGAAAGAACTGGAGGTCGACAAAGGGTCGATGCCGACGACTGCAAGGGAGCTTGGACATAGAGGCAAGCACTAGATCTAAGGTGATGCTCCCACATTGGGGGAATATTTTTAACAAAATCAGTCAGGAATATTACCCGGACTTTACACCTCACAACAACCCATACATCAGGGTATTGGATGACAAAGTCTTCCTAAATATTAGGTGATCATACCTGCACATGGTGGCTTGTTGGACCCCAGATATGCCCTGCATTGAAAACCTAGGATGGATAATTGACCATGTAGACACAATGAAATGCATAGTCAACAATGAGGAGGGTGAATGTAATAGTATATTTCTTCCAGTAGAGGTACACAAATATTACAAAATCACAGACTCATAGGAGAGGCTAACTACATATTTTTTGGTCGGGTTTTATGATCTTAATGACACCATTTGGTTACTAGCCTCATCATGGAAAGAGGATAAAAAGTTCACAAACAGGAGCAATGGATGGTACGACATTGTAAACCTCAGAGAGCCTTATATGTATTTAATGGCTTTAATCTGTCAATTGTATGGAGAAAATGATTGCTCAAATTTTTCAGAGGCATGGATGCCCTTGGCATATATCGTGGCAATCTCTAAGAGAAATTTCAATTGGGGATACATCATTTCCAAACAACTAAGTATCAACATCCTACAGGCCCAGACACCAAAAGATGGAGAAACATCAATTTTCTACATGGCATCCTACCCATTGGACGTAATCTACGCGAGAAACGTTTTCGCAAGTATGAATTTAAGCTGGCATATTGTCAAGTTACCCGTGCATGTTTATTTCAACATTTTGTGGGAGAATAGTTACAAAATGTTTTACGCCTTGATATGTGATTATTTTATAGCCAGAGTGCACTTTATTATATTTAGAAAAGAATGTCCAAGGCTTTCAGCAGTAACCAAGAAGATGATATCCAAAGTTGGCCACTGGTATTTCGAAGAAACAAGCACTTATATCAAATTGTTTGGGGCTATTGGTGCACCACACCTACTCCCCGTTCATGTCCCAGATCGTCTCATATTGGGAGATATTTGTTACCACACCATTCTACAAGCCTATAACGCTTCTCTAGTGAAGGATAAGAAGAAGGCTTTCATACCTATGGTTTTCATTTCGATTTTTATATGGTTAAAGACATTGCACATGCGAAACAAGAAGGATTGATTCAGCTTGAGTATCGGTTCCCCACAGGCCGTTTTCGCAAGAATGATCCAAAAGGCTTGGTACCCCATCATGCGTCGCAGGTATCATCATATTGTCCATATGCTCATGACAGCTTCAAAGATGAGATCTTTACCAAGGGCACCCAAGATTGGGAGGAAGTTCTCCAAAGAAGGGATAACCCTAGTATGACTAAATTCAAAGAAATGACCATGGATGAAGAAATGGAGACAATAGAGAACACAACTCAAGAAGCCATCGAGGTAACATAAAAAAAATAGAGCAGCAGAAGTAGCAGAGGCTCGAAAAAGGGGGTTATCATTACTGGAAGAAGTCGAGAGAGCTATGCAACGATTAGAGGAAGATCCCCCACTTAACCCTTTGATAGGACCCTTGATAATTACCCTGGCCAATACAAACGGTCATGAGGCAGAACTAAATGGCTCAAAACCAGTTCCACCAAAAGAGACAATTGACCAAGAGAACAATAGACCTGTGTCACCACAGGCAGGATCGTCAGTGACTACTACAACTCAACGAATGTCAGTGAGAGAATCAAGTGGGATGGGTATGCCTACTATCCCCATAGATTTAATCACCATATATGACGATGAGGAAGGCTCAGAAGCTTCATGCATAACCCCTGTGCCAATCACACAGGAGGAAGAACCAGGGGAATCATCTACTCCAACCTCCAATGATTTGGTCCCAAAACCCCAAGAAGGAAGCGTGGGAGCTAGGACCACTCTCAACATTGTTTTTTCCAATCAAATTGAAACACAACCTTCAGGAGAAACATATCCTCACGATGACAGCTCTAAGAATGATATGGTTATAGGTGAACAAGAAGAAGGAATGGGGAAACCAGAAATCGACATCCCAACGATCGAACTATCAGCCAATACCAACCCTCTTCCCACTTGTCCATCTAAAGCAAAGACTACATCAACCAATGAGGACCAACATAAGCCGAGTCACTAGGATGCAAAATAAGCTCCCCTACTAAGGAGTTGAGCGGACCAAGCCTTGAAATAGAACAAGTGTTGACACCATTATTACCATAGAAACTACTGACTCAGGAAGATGGAGGGTAGGTTCCAACCCCTGGATGAGAGAGAGAAACCAACATGGAACACCTCTTTACGGCAGGGAGCCTAGGAAATAATATGTCCTGGGGAGATCAACAGATTCCTGAACCTGTAGATGAATTCATTCATATATAGGCCATCACTTATGATAGGAAAAGGAGGGTTGTAATGAGAAGAAAATAAAGGAAAAGGAATCTCATGCTTGATAGAACCATGTTCATAACCACAGAAGAGACATTATTTGACACATAAAGTTCCAATATGACTAAGCTAATCGGAGCAAGGATGGCCATAACTAATGCCAAATTAGATAGGGAAAAAATGGATGAAAGGGAGGTAGCCTCCATGAAGAAAGAGTTGGACCACCTACGACATCAAGATGAGTATTACCAAAATTCAACACAGGCGGTGGTACTTTTGAAGAGTGAGTTCCGAGAAATGTATGCACAATTCACAAGGGAGAGAGACCTCTTCACTCCACGGATAGTTGATTTCCAAGAAGATACCCTTATGGGGCTAGAAACTTGCAAATACATGCAACGATGGTATGAGAAGGCACATCAATCCTTGGAACAAATTGACTACATCAGTGAAGTACAGAAGGGTCAAGATACAAAAGAACATGGCATTCGAATGTTGATGGATAGCAGCATCGCTCAAATATGGAAGGAAGATGAATATTTGGTACACATGGTCTAGGAACCCAGTGGAATATGTAGGAAAAATGGGAAGAGTGTGAGAAAATTTTGGAAAATATCAACCAATAAATGAGGGATATCAACTTGCCAAAGTTTGGCCCACCGAAGGATTTCGACAATTTACATGGCATAGTTAAGCGGCATGGAGATAAAGACCAGGTATGTGAAATGCAGATTACGTAGGTTTCAAGCATGATTATGGGTCAAGTGAATAAGTTCATGGATCCCCCAATTAAATCTCTCTTGTTCTTATAGCACATGAGTGCCAAACTAATCAAGTACAAAGAAAGGGCAATTGAGATGAAGGAGGTCCTCTCCGCTCTGATGGATCAACACAGGTTCCCTAATGAAAATACACGTGAGGATCTCTTCTGCAGGTGGTCAAAGTACAAAAGGAACAATCCACTTCAGTAAAATGACAAGATGATCTAAAGAGAACTGATAGATAAATTCGACCACGTGTCGTTTTCTTGACTTAACACAACTTTAGTAGCTATTTTTAGTTTAGTTATTTTTTATAAATAAGAGAGTCAACCTTGTGTTTAAGGGTCGATGGTTTTGGAGAGAAAGACATTTTCTGGAATATTGTAAGCGAATTATTTATGTGCAAGTTATTTTAATTGAGAAGTTTTGTTTAGAACCAAAGACACTTCTTTCATCTAAGGTGTGAATGTGATTGGACTCAAGGAGATTATCTTTGTCTTCGAATTCAATATTTTTTGTTGTATTGAGTAAGAGTTGTTGTATCTATTATTTAAGTTATCTTATAATGTTGTGACAGTTCTTTTATTTTAATTGATGAATAAAAATTGATTATGTTAACATGTGATTGATAGTAGAGCATTGAAAATTATTTTTCCTGCACTAATTTCTTTTCACGTGTATATTTTATTTATAAACCGTTATCTCAGATGATGTTGAATGACCACAAGTCAAAATGGTATTAGTTCTAGTTTGGAATAGTTTAGATCTTCATTGTCTGCATGTTGAGGTATAAAGGTTATCCCAAAACCCAGTTTTCTTTGATATGACTTAACTTCCCTCTATCATTTAGTTTAAGCTTCACCTTTCATTTTCACCAATACTAGAAAAGAATAAAAAATAGAACTATATATCCTGAGGAAAGGTTTCACAGAAATTCATATCTATCAGTCATGATTAAATCCAATCAATGATTGCATCCATATCACAAATCTAGAGAACCTTACCACTCATCAAACTCTTACAAGTCTAATTGGGCCTCTTAAGCTTGTTTGGTTCCTGTTGTTGAGTCATAGGGATCTTGAACCCCTCAACAGAATTGGCGCTAGAAGGAGGGCATGAACGAATGCATGGCTAACAATATCTTTGATAATATATTTTGCATATCCTATAGATTCAAAATAGCCCACATGCATGGCTAGTCATTCTCAAGACAACCCACATACAGAGAGTACTCCTGCCAAAAGTAACTCACCTCAACACGAAGAGGAAGGAATCTTGTACCCTGAAATACTTTACACTCTTCCCCATGAAGAGTTGAATACATTCAGGAGAATCACCAAAGCTTATTCCCAACAGATCGGAGCATTACCTCCAGCTCCTTTACATCCTCGAAGAAAACAAATAAGAAAACTAATTTTTGACACCCCTGATTAGGCATTCATTCACATGGTAGAAGACCTTATAGAATTTCCCTCATAGAGATCGAACTACCCCTTGTTCTAATACCTGAAACACCAGTCATCACCCCACAAGCAAGTAACTACTCTGAACATGACAATTCTGAATCTGAAGAGGAAGGGTCCAACTCTGATCGTTCAAGTTTTGAATCAAAAGAGATGAGGGATAATAATGATAACTATGGAGAAGGGGGAGATTAACCTCGGGATAACAAACCATTGTTGTCAAGAGATGCTCTGGCGATTCCAGGACAAATGCATAACCTACCTAGACATCTAGAAAAGCTACTTCCCAAATTTGACCCTAAAACCTCTGGATTGCATGAAGACCATATTAAGAAGTTCATATTAGCCATAAGGTTGATGAATGTACAACATGAATATGTGGTGTGTAGATTCTTCCCTTATACCTTTGAAAATTCATCTTCAACCTGGTATTTCAACCTACCGGTTGGTTCCATAACTACCTAGACAAAGTTTCAAAAGGATATTTTGGACAAATTTGCTGACGAAACTACTACAAGAGATTTAATGGTTGAACTTTTCACCCCCACTATGAATCCAAAAGAAAGTTCAAAGATTTCAACCAAAGGTTCATCACCATTTTGAATGAATTCCAACCTGAGGCTAGACCTATTCCAGAGCTACATATTGAAGTATACATTAATTCTCTCCCAACTTCTATTTCTATGTTCGTAAAAAGGACCGCCAAGATTACTCTAGCTGAAAATTTTGAGGAAGCTAAAACGATTGAGTTCCAAATGAAAGGATGAAAAGAAGGTCATATCTCACTAATAAATAAAGAAACCCAACCTTCACCCAAGAGGGGACTTTTTTTTACTAGACCCCTGAGCAAACAAATAGGACAAGGTCCCAAAAAATAAGGAGGGGACATAGAAATCCTGTAGTGGCTGATCAAAAAAATTTCCAACGAGATCATAGATATGAAAAGGAGTGTTGGGGAAGGTAACCATAATCAAAGACCTTGTAAACCCTTTTTTAAAATAAATCCACCTTTCAAAGCCATAGAACCTCCCCCAACCAACCTAAATGTCGACTTGGGGAATGTGGCATCTGACTCCTTCTGTACATATCACCAAGAAAAATATTTAGAAAGAGATTGCCCTCAATGGTTGCATGCTATGAATCTAATAGTTAATTGATTCCTAGACAAATGTTCTCTAACCGAACAACCTAATGGCTCAGCAATAAATGTCACCAATCAAGAAAGTCAAGAGCCACCCGAAGAGACAGTCATGTTGTTATGGGATTCCAACCACCCGATACCTTTCAATGATGTCGCTGAGGTGCAAGGACCCCCCGCTGAAGTTCTAATTGTACAGACGTGAAGTAAAAGTCATTTGATCCAAAGTAACCCCACCACTAGTTAATCATCTCAAGGGAATCAAGCGACTGATCACCCCAAACTACTATTGTGTTCCCAAAGAATCCCCACAGACATACACACACGGGAAGTTCCTAAGCTATACTATAATGTGGTAGAAGACTTGAATAAGATGAAATCTAATGTGTCTTCCATGGACATGTGTAGGATCCCTCAACAAAATTACTTTTTGTTACAAGCCTTAAAATTAATAGACACCCCTATAAAAATCGTTGATCAAGTCGATGTCCCATCTCTCATAGATTTAACAAATAAGCCATGTGTGAATGCTTGTTCTTTGGACAAAAGAGGAAGGCCTTTTGTTCCTTATTTCCTCTTGACGTTTGAGGTTTTTAATATAAATCTACATAATTTCCTAGTCGATTCAAGGGCATCTTCAAATGTCATTTCATTATCAATATGCAATAAATTGAATGCAACCACGGTCAAAAGTCATAAAAACATTATACAACTAGATATGACTCAGGTAAAGGTCATTGAGGAACTGAAATATGACAAGATCATAATTTCTACACACCCCAAATTTGTTCAAGTAATTGACATAATCGTGGTAGACATCCCAAAGGATTATGGAATGCTACTTAGTTGATATTGGTCTGAGAAATTAAACGGATACTTTAGTATCGACTCGGCTCACCTCTGGTTTCCATTGAAAGGACATCCAAACATGATCAAGATCGACAGAGAAATATACCTCAAACATATCGTCATTGATTTAGAGACCCCAAATGAACCCTCGTCAATATAGTTCCTTGTGTTAGGAAACTACTCATGTGATTCTAATTTTGGTAATTTCACCCCTCACATGTCTGATATACCTTTCGCACAAAAATACGAAATGATATTTCAAATGAACTTACTAGCAGTCGCAGAATAAATCATCCTCTATCAGGATTCTTTGACAGGAGTAGAAGATAAGGAGGTTGAAATTGTTAAAGCATCTATACATGAAGAGGTCAAAAAATTTCCTCCACAAATTTGGACGTTGTACTTTGATGGCTATAAATCGCAAGAGGGGTCGGGAGCAGGATGCATCCTCATTGACCCAAATGGGAAATGAAGTTTTCTATCCTATAGATTAGAATTTGAATGCACTAATAACACCGTTGAATATGAAGCTCTAGTCCAGGGACTAAATAAATCCATTGAATTAAACATCAAAGAATTGAAATTCTTTGGAGATTCTGAAATTATAGTCAGGCAAGTGAAGAATACCATCCATTGCAATTCACCTCACTTAAGGAATTATCAACAAGAATTGCACAGACTAATAGACAATTTTCAAGCCTTCAACATTATCGTTGTTCCCAGGATAACAAAATACCCTTGTTGATGCTCTAGTCACTGTAGCCTCAATATTATCTCCTTTAGAAGATTATGAAGCCTTAAGGTTTGCAGTAGAACTTCTCTACAAACCATCAGTAACTAACAACATTTCTAACTGGAAAGTCTTTGAAGGGTATGAACAGATTATATATTTCCTAACTAATCAAGATAATTTTAAAGATTTAGCCATTGATGATGAAATATTCCAAGAACTAATCACAAAATCAAATCTCCGCGAACAAAATAAGGGAACAGTTCACTCTGAAGACAAACCCAAGTTTCACACGATACCAAATGGAGTGGCCAATCTGGAGAACCTTTTCAACCTAAGGGAAATATTTAGAGGGCCAAAGAATACAAAAACAAGGAGCTCATGTCCTATATATGAAAATATAAATCTAGGAACCCCTGAGAACCCCAAGAATGTCAAATTAAGTAAGGAAATTCCCAAAGAAGACAAGAAAGATTAGCTTAAATTATTTGAAGAATATCAAGATATCTTTTCTTGGTCCTACCAAGAATTGAAAACTTATGATACTCTCATTATCCAACACATGATCCCGTTAAAATATGGAGTAAAAACTTTGCAACAAAAGCTTAGGAAGTACCACCCATCTTTATAACCTTTGATGTATCAAGGGCTGAAGAAATTGTTATATGCCAATATTATCTTTCAGCTAAGACACTCCGCCTGGGTAGCCAATCTTGTTCCTGACAGAAAGAAGTCTGGAGAGATCCATCTGTGTGTGGATTTCAAAAACCTTAACAAAGTATCAAAAAAAGATAACTACCCAGTACCACCCATGGAACAGCTCCTAAAAACAGTATCTGGCTCTAAAACTTTTTCCCTACTAGACGGTTTCTCGAGATATAACTAGGTCTTGGTTTCAGAAGAAGATCGATTAAAAACTACCTTATGAACCAAGTGGGGAACCTTCACATATAAATGCATTCCCTTCGGGTTGATTAACGCAGTGGAAACCTTCCAAAGGGCCATGGACATAGCCTTTCAGAGATTGATCAACAAGTGTGTGGTAGTCTATTTAGATGATGTAATGATATACTCAAAAAATAAGGAGGACTACATTTAGCATTTGACCCAGATCTTTGAAAGGTGTAGGAAATATGGAATATCTTTGAACCCTAAGAAAACCATCTTTTGTGTAAAGGAAGGGAAAATATTAGGTCATATTATATCTCAAGGAAGAATTAGCATCAACCCTGAGTGAATAAAAGTGATATCTCAACTCCCCTTGCCTCACAATAAAAAGGCCATGCAATCCTTCTTTGGGAAAATAAATTTTTTGAGAAAATTTACTCCTGACTTCACCAAAACTGTTAAAAATTTACAAAAAATGGTTTTCAAAGATGTGGAGTCTAAATGGGATGAATAAAGGAAAGGAGTGTTCAACAACATCAAAACTTAAATATCCCGAGCACTAGTTCTACAAATCCCTAATTTCAGCAAATATTCTTTCCTTTATACCTTTGCTTCTGACCAATCCTTGGTTGCATTAATTACCCAGAAGGATGATGAAAACAATGAGGCACTGGTATCATTTATGAGCACTAACCTCCAAGGATTCGAACTGAAATATCCAACTATAGACAAACGAGCTTACACAGTTTATAAAGTGGTCAAACATTTCAGATCATATATCCTGAAGAATCCCACTAAAGTCATAGTACTTCACCTCGCGATCAAATCTTTGTTCACCCAACAAGAAATGGGAGAAAGAAGGGGAAAATGGATGGAAGTCATTCAGGAATTTGATCTAGACATAAAACCTACCAAAATAGTCAAGGGTCAAGGATTGTGTAAATTGGTTGCCCAAGATATGATCAACGCAGAAGACTCTGGCTAGGAAAATGAGTTGTCATTGTGGTGCAGCGAAGCCTTATACATTCCTCCCAGGAAAGCATCCTGGTACGATAACCTATCTTATCTCCTACATCATGGAACCTGTCTAGAAAACCTAAACCCTAGAGAAAGGAGAGCTCTCAGGTTAAAATCTGCTCAATATCGCCTCATAAATTTTATGCTTTTCCATGTAAATTATGATCGAGTACTCCTTAGATGTCTTGAACATGATGATGCAAAAACGGTACTGAGAGAACTCCATGATGACCCATCAAGTGGAAATTTTATGGGAGAAACCACGACTCACAAAATATTAAGGGTTGGTTATTATTGGCCTACTCTGTTCATGGACGCTCATGCATATGCCAGGAAATGTAAACCTTATCAAGTAAATGTCGATAGAGAAAAGAGGGAAGCCATTCTACTCCAGTCGGTGACCATATCCAGCAATGAGGAATAGAAGTCATAGGAGAAATTACTCCCAATTCTTCGAAACAACATAAATATATCTTGAATGCCACATATTATTTTACGATATGGACAGAGGATATCCCCCTCACGCACATTAATGAAAAGGTAGTAATCCAATTTTTAGAACAACAACTGATAACAAGGTTTGGAATACCCTTCATTCTCATTTTTTACAATGATGCTTACTATTCTTCCACACTACTAACAGAATTTGCCCTTGATAAGGGGATCATTAAAGGATATTCTGCGAACTACTATCTGCAAGGGAATGGGGTAGCAGATTCAACTAATAAAATGCTGGTGAGAATTAAAAAAAAAAAATTGTTGTTGAAAATCATAGGAATTGGCATAATTTGCCTCATAATGCCCTATTGGCCGATAGAGTAACACCTAAAGAGGCGATAGGAAACTCTCTGTACTTCCTAGTATATGGGTAAGAGGCCATTCTTCCAAATAGGTTGTATCTTCCATATTTACAGCTTGCTCAGGAATCAAGAGGTCATCCCTCATCCGTTATACAACAAAGGATTGATACACTTCTCATGCTGGATGAAGAAAGGGAAAAGGCTAAAGTTAAGTTCACCACTCATCAGCAGGTAGTTAAAAGATGGTTCAACAAACATAAGGCCAAAGAAACAAATTTCAAAGTAGGGGACCTACTCTTGAAGTGGGATAAAGCAAACAAGCCCAAATGAAAACACTCAAAGTTCTAAAATCTATGGCTCGAAACTTTTCAGGTGGTCGAGAAGATAGGGGAAGGCAAATATTGGCTGTAGAATATGAGGGGAGAATTCGACACCCTCCCAGTGAATGGACAAGCCTTAAAACAATACTTATCATATATATATATATTCTTTGTTTGAGTTATTGTTTCTTTTTCAGCATACATTGTGATCAGGATAAGTGTGTGGGTTTAGGGACGACCATTTTCGAACTCTTTTTTCATTCTTTATTTTTTCTTGTTATTTTCTTTCAACTAAGTTGTATTTCTTAAAGAAATGGTTGAATTTAATGAATATGGTGAAGAAGACTCTTCTCCTGACCTACACTAACATGAATAATAAGAGACGTTGGGCGGACACTAATTTTCAAAATTTGTCTTTGTATGCATACTACCTGGGGAAGCGATGAAATATCTGCCCAGTGGCCTGGTAGAGATAAATGGAAAGATGGATAGATAGAAATAATCACATGTACCTATGGATAGAGCCAGGGAAAGCTCCATTTTAACAGTTTCACCTTGTCAAAAACAGATATTCTCCTCTCTGAGTCACTCTTGGTATTTATGCTAGAAAAATATGATCCATAAAAAGAGTGTAAAGTCTGAGAGGGTATGAAGATAAATCCTTCGGGGCTATGAATGCTCACTGGAAGTGGAGCAAGGTCTGTGATGTCGGGGTGACTCCGTCGTGGCTATGGACACTCGCTAGGAGTGGAGAAACAACGTAAGAAAGGAATGATAGTTAAATGGCATCACACCAATGGATTCCCTACCTGACTCTTATCTAGAAAGGACATGGATTATGGTTAACAACAAAAGGGATGGAAAAGCTAAATCCCATAGGCAGATCCATATTCACGAACTCGGGAACTTGTGTATACATTGATAGAAAAGGTTTTGTTGAAATAATAGAATAAAGCCAGATGGTTTTTTGACCAATTTGCACGAGCTAAGCATGAGGGAAGGAGAAGATATTTTGTTTTTTCCCAGAGAATCGCCATTTTTTTTAGCACTCAACACACCCTCAAATTCTTTGTGAATTTTTTCTTTTGGGTACCACTTTCTCATTTCTCATGAAGTCATTTTGTGTAGGGATCGATGGATTTTCCTGTTGTTGTGTTTTATCATCTATCGCATTCGGTTTGGTTTTAATTTTGTCAAAAAGATTGACATTTTTCACTAAGTAAACATGGCATTAGACTAATTATACACTGCTTAAATTTTTTTTATAAAAAGTTCTCTAAAAATTGTTGTTGTATTGTCGACATTGGCAAAATATGAAAGGTATATTGTTAACATAGGAAACAATTATCGTCGATCGTTGATCTTCAATATGTCGTCAGCATCAACGAAGAGGGAGAATGGGAATGATAACATATATCTAAAGAAAATCACCGACGTCGAAAAGAAACATTTGTCATGCCGAAAAGGTCAAATCAACCATCACATGTTTTTTTCCGCATAGATAGTCTATATTGCTCGGTTATCATCCACTTAATCTTTTGATGTTCCCCGCATCATATCTATACTTCCAAATATTCTCTTCCATGTCATCATTGTACGATGATTTGGGTCGGCATTGAAACTTTTTCCTAGAGGCACCAACGAAACAACGTCAAAGACAATCTGTCAACATCGATGCACTCATTAACTACCGACAGATTGCTAGAACACAAAAATTTTGGATTTAGATCAAAAAATTTTCCGTTGATGTCGATGATCCTAGTTGATCTGCGTTGTCCATTTAACGATCTTGCATATCCCTAATGCCGATCATACTAGTCCCGAAGTGTGAAAATGCTCTGGTAATTTGAGGAGATACCTCTAAGCTAAGTGAAGGACAAGGTTTGTGATCTGATAGACAATTAAAAAAATCACATAACTGATACCGCGACATCACGTGACGACCAACTTTCAAATATTTGAATTTTTCGATGAACTCTAAAATAACATGCTCCTATGTCGCCAACCTGCGTTGCATTTAATCCTTAGCATGATGTGGATTTTGTTATAGATTGTATAGATCATATCTGCACTACTAAATTTAAGACTTGATGCGACAAGGTAGGTATGTTTTAAATTACAAATTTTATGCCCAAGCATGGTCTTCCATTCGCAAATCTCTAATCTCAAAGTAGACAAAGGAGAAAGAGAGAGCATCGAAGAGGTTATAGTTTGTTGTATCACTTCAATTATGGGTAAGCCCGAGTGATTTCTTGCAAGGAAGAGGTAAGCTGGTATTTATTGTGTGCATTCATGATTGTGTTTGATAATGTTTTTCAAAGTTGGCTTGCAGCTTATTATAACATTTTTTGTGCAGGAAAATGCCTCCTCAAAATTCGACGAAGCGACGCTCACCAAGAACGCCCAAAATGAAAGAATTGGAGGTCGACGAAACGTCAACATTGAAAATCGCAAGGGAGCTTGATTTTGTTTCAAAAACGAAATCGGTCATCTAGACTTCAACCAAGAAACAATTTACCTAGCCTCCACTGTTCAAAGACACAGAGGAAAGCACTGGATCTAGGGTGATGCTCCCACATTGGGGGGATCTTTTTAACAAAATTAGTCAGGAAGATTACCCAGATTTTACACCTCACAACAATCTGGACGTCAAGGTATTGGATGACCAAGTATTCCTGAATATTAGGCGATCATACCTACACATGGTGGATTTCCGGACCCTAGTTCTTCCCTGCATCGAAACCCTAGGATGGATAATTGACCATGCAAATAGAATGAAATGCACAATCAAAAATGAGGAGGGTGAATGTATTGATATATTTCTTCGAGTGGAGGTACAAAAATATTACAAACTCAGAGACTTAGAGGAGAGTATGAATACATATTTTGTGGTCAAGTTTTATGAGATCCCTGACACCAACCGGTTACTAGCCTCGTGGTGGAAAGAGGGTAAAAAGTTCACAAACAAGAGAAATGGACGGTACAACACTGTAAACCTCAGAGAGCCTAATATGTATTTAATGGATTTAATCTTCCGATTGTATGGAGAAAAGGACTGCTCAAATTTTTCATGAGCATGGATGCCTTTGGCATATACCATGGAAATCTCTGGGAGTAGTTTCAATTGGGGAGCCATCATTTTTAAACAGCTAAGTATCAACCTCCTACAGGCCCAGACACCAAAATATGGAGAAACATCATTTTTCTACATGGAATCTTACCTGTTGGATGTAATCTGTGTGAGAAACGTTTTCACGGGTATGAATTTAAGCTGGCATATTCTCGAGTTAGCCGTGCATGTTTATTTCAGCATTTTGTGGGAGAATAGGTACAAAAGGTTTTAGGCCTTGATATGTGATGAGTTTATATCCAGAGTGCACTTTTTTATATTTAGAAAAGAATTCCCAAGGAATTTAGTTGCAACCAAGAAGATCATATCCAAAATTGGCCACTAGTATTTCAAAGAAACAAGAACTTATATCAGAGTGTTCGAGGCTAATGGTACACCACACCTAATTCTCGTTCATGTCCCGAACCATCTCATATTGAGAGATATTTATTACCATACCATTCTACAAGGTTATAATGCTTCTTTGGTGAAGGATAAGAAGAGGGATTTCATACCCTATGGTTTTCATATCAATTTCTATATGATTAAAGACACTACGTACGCAAAGTAAGAAGGATTGAGTAGTAAACTTGAGTATCGGTTCCCCACAGGTCATTTTCGCAATCATGATCCAAAAGGCTTGGTACCCTAGCATGTGTCATAGGTATCCTCATATTGGCCATATCCTCATGACATCTTTGAAGATGAGATATTTATCGAGGGTTCCCAAGATTGGGAGGAAGTTCTCCATAGAAGGGTTAACCCTAGTATGAATAAATTGAAAGCAGTGACCATGGATGAACAAGTGGAGACAATATAGCACACAACTCAAGAATCCATCAAGGTAAGAGAAGAAAACAAACTAGCAGAAGCAATAGAGGCTTGGAAAAGGGGGTTATCATTACTGGAAGAAGTCGAGAGAGCTATGCAACGATTAGAGGAAGATTCCCCACTTACCCCTTTGATAGGACCCTTGAGAATTGTCCCGACCAATAAAAACGGTCATGAGGAAGAACTAAATGGCTCAAAAACAGTTCCACCAGAAGACACATCTGACCAAGAGAACACTAGCCCTATGTCACCACATGAAGGATCGTCGGTGACTACTACATCTTAGCAAAGGTCAGTGAGAGAATCAAGTGGGGTGGGTATGCATGTTGTCCTCATATATTTAATCACCATATATGATGATGAGGAAGGCTCGGAAGCTTCACGCATAACCCCAGTTCCAATCACACAAGAGGAAGAACGATGGTAAACATCTTCTCCAGCCTCCGATGATTTTCTCCCAAAACCCCAAGAAGGTGGCCTGGGAGCTAGGACCACTCACAACACTTTTTTTTCCAATAAACTTGAAACATAGTCATCGAGAGAAACACATCCTCATGATGACAACTCTAATAATGATATGGATACAGGTGAACAAAAATAATGAATGGAGAAGCCAGAAATCGACATGCCAATGACCAAACTATGAGCCAATACAGACCCTCTTCCCACTTCTCCATCTAACGCAAATACTTCTTCAATCGACGAGGAACAACAAGAGGCCAAATCACCAGGTGTAAAATAAGCTCCCTTTATAAGGAGGTGAGCAGACCAAGCCTTGAAACAGAAAAAGCGTCGACATCATTATTACCATAGAAACTGCTAACTGAGGAAGAGGGAGGTCAAGTGCCTACCCCTGGAAGAGATAGAGAAACCAGTATGGAACACCTTTTTACAGTAGAGAGCCTAGGCAATAATATGTCCTGGGGAGAATATGAGATTCTTGAACATGTAGACGAACTTGTTGATATATATACCATCGCTTATGACAGGAAAGGGAAGGTTGTAATGAAAAGAATAGTCAAGAAAAGGAATATCACGCTTGATAGCACCCTATTCATAACCACATAAGAGACGTTATTTGACACGGAAAGTGCCAAGATGATTGAGCTAATGGGAGCAAAGATGGCCATAACAGATGTCACATTAGACAGGGAAAAAAGGGATGAAAGGGAGGTAGCCTCCATGAATAAAGAGTTGGACCACCTACCACATCAAGCTGAGTATTACCAAAATTAAACACATGCAGTGGTACTTTTGAAGAGTGAGTTCTGAGAAATGTATGGATAATTCACACGGGAGAGAGACCTCTTCACCGCTCGCATAGCTGATTTCCAAGAAGATACCCTTATGGGGCTCGCAACCTACAAAAACATGTAACGATGGTATGAGAAGGTACATCAAGCCTTGCAATGAATTGACTACATTAGCGAAGTACAGAAGGGTCGAGATATAGAAGAACATGACTTTCAAGTGTTGATGGAAAAAATCATCGCCCAAATATGGAAGGCAATTGAATACTGGGTACACATGGACTTGGAACCTCGGTGGAATATGCAGGAAACATGGGAAGAGTGTGAGAAAAGTTGGTAAAATATCAACGAAGAAATGAGGGATATCGACTTGCCATATTTTGGCCCACCGGAGGATTTTGACGATTTACGTGACATAGTTAAGCGGCATGCAGAGCAAGACCAGTTATTCGAAAAGAAGATTTTGCAGGTTTCAAGCATGATCCTGGGCCAAGTGAAGAAGTTCATGGAGCCCCTGATTAAATCTCTCGCGGTCTTACAACGCATGAGTGTCAAACTAATCAAGTACACAAAATGGGCAATTGAGATGAAGGAGGTCCTCTCCGCTCCAATGGATCAACACAGGTTCCCTTATGCAAACACATGTGAAGATATCTTATGCAGGTGGTCAGAGTACGGAAGGAACAATCCACTTTAGTAAAATGACAAGATGATCTAAATAGAACTGATAGATAAATTCCGCCACATGTCGTTTTCTTGACTTAACACAACTTTAGTAACTATTTTTAGTTTAGTTATTTTTTATAAATAATAGAATCAACCTTGTGTTTAAGGGTCGATGGTTTTGGAGAGAAAGACTTTTTCTGGAATATTGTAAGAGAATTATTTATGTGCAAGTTATTTTAATTGAGAAGTTTTGTTTATAACCAAATACACTTCTTTCATCTAAGGCGTGAATGTGATTGGAATGAAGGAGATTATCTCTGTCTTTGAATTCAATATTTGTTGTTGTATTAAGTAAGAGTTGTTGTATCTATTGAATCATATGCAATCATTTTGAAAACTAAGCCTAACAAATAGGAGGAAGAATGTTGTGTGAGGATTGACTACATCGTGAGCCTGGATCTCGTTCTAGGGCTTCCTCGCACCCATGGAGGTTCTAGGCACACCCCAGGTTCCTCCCCCTCCTCCACTTCCACCATCTACTGCAGACGCATTCAAGTTGTTGTTGGAATCCTTGCCAAAGAAGAAGAAATGCAAAGCGGCAAAGTTTGTGAAGAAACTAGATGATATCCCTGAAAAACCTCTTCCCTCAGAGGGACTGATCCAGGTTTCTCTGTCCCTAGAAGATCATTCTCTCGTAGGCCAGTTCACAAGGCTCTAGCCCTCTCCAAAATCCACAGAGAACTAGGTCGTCAAGAACTGGGCACCATTGATAAAAAACAGTGTAACCTCTTATTTCTTGGAGAGAGGTTACTTCCTATTTGAATTCACTTCAAAAGAGGACAAGGATATGATCTTTCAGAATGGCCCCTACTTCATGGGCCCTCAGGGCCTGTATCTTAACAAGTGGATGCCAGTATTCAACCCTATAGTCGATGTTCCCTCTGCGGTTCCAGTGTGGGTCAGGCTCCCAAACCTCCAAGTCCACTGTTGGAACTGGGATTCATTGAAGCACATAGGCAATGCCCTAGGTAAATTTATAGACCGGGCGAACAACAAGGATCAATATGACTGTGCCAGAATATGCGTGGAGGTAGATCTAGAGGTGGGTCTTCCAGAGGCCATAAAAATCAATGTCAGTAGTTGGACCCATGTGCAAAAACTAGATTATGAGCAACTGCCCTTCAAATGCCGGAAATGCCATGTTTACGGTCACTTTGCTAGAGTTTGTCCGACCAATGGTGAGGCAGAGAAAGGCAAGGAGGAGGGATGGAATCAGGTCAACCATACCAAGACCTCCCATAAACCCCACAAGTCTGGTGCCCCAATTAGCAAAGGCCCTCAGCCGGCCCCTACCCAGCAAAACCCTCCCTTAATTGGGTAAGAAAACAAATTTGGGCCTCTAAGCTTGGAAATAGAGGAAACCCAGGAGGTAGAGATTCAAAAGTTAAACTCCCTAGCCAAAGGGACCCCCTCTGACTCGATCAAAGGTGGAAGTTCCACAGAGAGCTCTAAAAAAAAACTCTCAGAAGTTGAGGAGGAAGATCAAGAATCAGAGGACTCAGAGGAGGAAGGAGAAATAGGAGATTCTCAAACCTCTGCCAGAAGATCCATAAGAGGACGCAAGACTGCAACAGAAAAGAGAGAATATGAAACATACAAAGACAAGCTTCAGGGAAGCCAACCAACCCTTGAGAATCTATTGGAAAAAACTCTGAAGATGACGAGACACCAGACTCAGGGCTCCAAGGGATCCCATCACAATAAAAGTAAATGATGAAGATCGTCTCCTGGAACTATAACGGTATGGGGAGAAGAGCCAAAGAAGAAGCCACAAGAATTCTAATAAGGATAGAAGCCCCAGACATACTTCTCATTCAGGAGACAAAAATGGAGGACACAGTCTTCCTTTAAGCAAGTAAGAAATTCTGGAATAAAGGTGGAGCGCAAGAAGTCTTTGCCCGTGGAGCCTCGGGAGGGCTGGGCACCCTCTGGAATACTAATAAATTATTGATAGTCTCTGAGACCCTAAACACCCACTGGCTATTTTTAAAAATGCACCATCTTGTCATAAAAGAGATCATATGTCTCTTTAATGTGTATGTCCCAGTTAATGCTGGGGAGAAAAAGGGCTGCTGGGATTCCATAAGAAGCATGGAAAATCTATTGAATCTAGATAATATCAGCATTGTTGGTGACCTTAACCTAACTTTACTCTCGACAGAAAAGAGAGGAGGCAACATCGTAAGGGAGCCAACAAGGGAATGGGTGGAGGATCTTATGCAGGACTGGGACTTGCTAGACATCAAGCCCTCTATTGGTAAGTATACTTGGTCAAATAAAAGAGTCGGTCTTGGTCATATTGCAGAAAGATTATATATATTTTTTGTTCAAAGCTCCTTCCTCCTTCTAGGGTTAGAGGCTAGAATGCATATTCTTCCTTACAGTGTTTCTGATCACAAACCCATCAATCTTGAGCTGCTGGCACATCTTGACCTTGGTCCAATCCTATTCAGATTTAACCCTCTTTGGGTCAAGGAACTGAACTTCATGCACATGGTCAAGAAAAGTTGGAAGTAGCCAGCTAAGGGCTCCCCTTTTTTTGTTTGGGAGGAAAAACTCAAAAGAGTGAAAGTTGTTCTGAAAAGCTGGGCCAAATCTCTAACCAATCCTGCAACTGAAAGGAAAAAAATCCAAAGTATGTTAGAACTCCACCATTTCCATTCAGAAAATGTTGAAATAACAAAAGAGGCTCTAGACAAAGAGGCACATCTTCAGTAGAATTTTCACAAGGCTTGCTTGGCTAAGGAAGAATACTAGAGGCAAAAATCTCGAAGTCTCTGGCTCAAAGAAGGGGACAGGAACTCCTCCTTCTTTCAAAAGCAAGGCCAAGCAAGGAAATGATCAAATTCCATCTCTGAAATTAAGGAAGAAAATACCATTCACAAGGACAATACAAGCATCAAAAGGGCATCCTTCCTTCACTTTAAAAATATGTATAGTGAGGAAGAGGAGATGGGCCAGAACTCTAAACTTCTGGAAGTGGTTCCCCTCTTGATAACAGCTAAGATGAATCAACTACTAGAAGAAATAGTCACCAAAAGTGAAGTTAAGGATTCCCTCTATGATATGAACCCCAACAAAGCCCCAGACCTAGATGGATTTATATCCAGATTCCTCCAATATTGTTGCCAGATTGTGGAAAAGGACTTCTTTAAAATGAATTTAAAATCGTAAGCCTGTTAGAAAATTGGAGGCAGTACTAACTCTGCATTCCTTTCCCTCATCCCTAAGGAGAAAGGAGCCAATACCTTCAACATATTTCATCCGATATCTCTTTGTAATATAGGGTACAAATTGATTACCAAAGTGATAGCCAGCAAACTGAAGAACATCCTCCCCAAAATCATTCTGGAGAATCAAGGTGGCTTCATCCATGGTAGGAAGATTGTGGACAACTTCATCTTATTCCAAGAGGCGATTCACTCAATTCTGCATCGAAATGAAAAAGGTATGGTTGTCAAGCTTGATCTAGCAAATGTTTTTGACTGAGTTAGACACAGATTTCTGTGGGATGTTTTGCATAAGCTTGGGTTTGGATCGAGCTTTATAAATTGGATTCGGGCTTGTATCTCAGAGCCCTGGATTGCTCCCCTGGTGAATGGTAGGGATGTTGACTTGTTCAAATCTTTGAGAGGACATAGGTAGGGGTGTCCTCTTTCACCCCTCCTATGTGTTCTACAAGCTTCTGTCCTCAGATTTTACCTTGATAAGAAGCAACAAGACCATGAGATCATTGGGCTAAGTATAGCAAGAGGGGTTAAAAACATCAATCATTCCCTCTTTGCCGATGATACTTTGTTGTTGGGTGTTTCCACTGTGCTATTGGTTTCTAGGTTCAAAGGAGTGTTGGACGAATTCTGCGAGGAATCAAGCAGTAAACTAAACAATGGGAAATGTTACATTTACTGTTGGAACATCTCAACCTCCTCTCTCAATGCTATTGCCAGATTCTTTGGGCTTGCTGCCTCCTCATCCCGGTCTTCATTCAAGTATCTTGGGATTCCTATCTTTCTCAAGAGAGCCTCCAGCAGAGACTGGCTTCCCCAATTAGAGAAATTCAAGAACAAAATGTTGGCCTAGGGATTCTCCTGGCTCACTATTGCAGGTAAGATGGTGCTCATCAAAGTTGTGCTCAATAGCCTCCCTTCATTTCAATTCTTTGTCCTTCTAGCTCATGTTGGCATCCTCGGGAAGATGGAGGATTACATTGGTCAATTATTTTGGAAGGGAGGAAAGAAGAATGAGAAAAAAATCCCTCTCGTCAGTTGGGAAATAGTCTCCAAGCCAATGATGGAGGGGGGTTTGAACTTTAAAAATCTGTGCTCCCAAAATATAGCTATGGGAGAAAAAATTATATGGAGAATCATTGCCCCCAAACCTGGCTGGGCACAACTGGCACTGTGGAATAAATACTTCAGAGGTCAGAGAACTCGATGCCTGGCCAATCCTCTCCCTTAAATCAAATCGTTCTTCCTCAATCTTTGCGCTAAAGTCGTCCCTTTGATCAATTCTCATGCATTTTGGATCCCTGGAAATGGCAAAAGCATCAATGTGTGGAACAATCGTATTATGAATAAAACCCCACTGGCAGAGTGTAGCTCCCTACAAACGCTGCGTCTGTTGTTGGATGAGGCTGGATACAAAGGGCTATGGGACCTCTCCTTATGGAATGGACTAAGTTGGGCAAGATAGAAGCAAATCCATGTGCCCCTGGAACTCCAGATTGACTGCGTTGTGTTTTTTCCCTATTGCATGGCATGGCTCCCATTCACATGAGGAGGAAGGACACTCGTGGCTGGGGTTCGATGGCTGGTGGCTTCTCTGTGGCGCATGGATACGCTAAGTTGTTGGAGCAGCCTTACGTTCCTCTAGATCCAGCACCTTGGAAGGGGATCTGGAACCACTCCTCCATCCCAAAAGTTGATTTCTTTTGTTGGTTTTTTTGTCATAGCAAAATTTTGAGAGATGATAGATTGCAGAAGAGTGGAATTTATGGCCCTTCTAGGTGCATTTTGTGCAGAGAAAACGTTGAGTGAGCCCGCCATCTTGTGTTGGAGTGCAAATTTGCATCACAAATCTGGCATGAGCTCTTAGGCACTTGGAGATCCAACTTTGTATTCCCCAGCTCTACTTCTGAGTTTTTTGCAAATTGGTTGCCCAAATATCTTGGCCCCTTTCCAAAAAAAAAAATTAATCAAAGCTGCCTGGACCTCCCTTCCAAAAATCATTAGCTGGAAAATTTGGCTTGAGAGGAATAAAAGGATCTTTAGAAATAAAGAGAAGGATTCTAAGTTTGTTGTGATCAAGATAAAATTCCAACTGAAAGAATTCCTGGGAGATCAAATGGATGACTCAAACTTATGCCAGCAAGACATTGATTGGGGTGCCTCATTTGATCTTCAATTCCAAAAAGCTGTAAGTACCATCATCTCTCCCAAAGAGTGGCAAATAAGAGAAAATGAGAAAGATTTCTATGACTGGATATCCAAGCAATCAAGACACTCTCTCTTCTTTGATGAGGCAGCCAAAGGCAATCCAGGAAAAGCCAGTGCAGGAGGAGTCATAAAGAATTTAGAAGGAAGAATGATTCACAGCTTCGCCTGGGGATTGGGCCATACTTCCAACATCCAAGTTGAGGCGATGGCTCTCTTCCAAGGTCTCAAGTATCTCAAAGACTTGGGCATCAATGAGGTAAATGTATTTAGGGATTCGCAGGCCATCATCAAAACCATAGTGATCAACTATGCTCCATCAGATTTAAGATTTGCAAGGTTGATCTCTAGAATCAAAGTTTTGGCAAAATCCTTTCAGAATTTGAAATTATTCCATGTGATGAGAACCAACAATAAGGATACGGATTTAGAAGAAAATAAGGCAGTCCTCCTATCTGCTGGGTCCATTCTAAGAGACAGAGACGAATCTTGGGATCCAATTCCTTAACCCTCTATCCGCCATGTTCTACTTCATTTTATTGAAGCAATTTTTTTGTATTCTCAAGCTTTGGAAAATCACGGAAATGGATTCCATTGTTGCATGTAAGAAGATCTAGAACATTAGCAAAAGCGCCATGATTCTCCTAGTTGGAGAGGTTCTCTGGGCTTTTCTCCCAAATTTTGTATTCTGAATTGAGGCATTCATGCCAAGTTTATAATATAATCCAATAATCATTCCTGTAAAAAAAAAAAAAGAGTTGTTGTATCTATTATTTAAGTTATCTTATAATGTTGCGACAGTTCTTTTATTTTAATTGATGAATAGAAATTTATTGTGTTAACATGTGATTGATAGTAGAGCATTGAAAATTACTTTTCCTGCACTAATTTCTTGTCACGTGTATATTTTCTTTTTGTAACTGTTATCTCAGATGATGTTGAATGAACACAAGTCAAAATGGTATTATTGCTAGTTTGAAATAGTTTATATATTCATTGTCTGCATGCTGAGGTATAAAGGTTATCCCAAAACCCAGTTTTCTTCGATATAACTTAACTTCCCTCAGTCATTTAGTTTAAGCTTCATCTTTCATTTGCAAAAATACTAGAAAAGAATCAAAAAGATAACTATATAGCCTAAGGAAAGGTTTCACAGAAAGACATATCTATCAGTCATGATTAAATCCCATCGATAATTCCTTCCATATCACAAATCTAGAGAACCTTACCACTCATAAAACTCTTACGAGTCTAAATGGCCCTCTTAAGCGGGTTTGGTTCCTTTTGTTGAGTAATAGGGATCTTGGACCCCTCAACATTGCCTAAAACTGATACATCCCATCCAGCAAGGAACAAAGCTTCTCTAGCTTCCTAGCTCCAGGAAATCAAATTTCCTGCCCCCTGAGCCCAAAATCCTAGAAACTCTGATGCACTCTTAAGCCCACCCCAAATGTCCCAACAATTTTTCCTCCTTGGATATCTCTTCCTTCCCCCAATTCCAAAAAAAAAAACCTTCTGAAGTCCATATTCATCTTCCTTATCTTTCTCTCTTGAATCCTTCCCATCATTAACTTCTCATCTACCTTAGCCTTTGTCATAAATTCATACCAACCCTAACCACAAATGAAATACTTAAATTTATTCATTGTTCCATTTCTGAAATCAAAAGAATAATTAAATAAATGATAAAACCTACTTAGTTCAATAATTAATTGATTTAATTTAATTTAATTGATTATAATCATTAATTAATTTAACTGGGTTTTACATACACCCACCCTTCAAGAAAAATTTTCCTGAAGTTATAGCAACTTACAATACAAGGATAGTAGTAACATGATTCATACGTCTAAATTAGATACACACATCATTAATTTAAACATTCATAAATACTAGTATACATGCACAAGGCATGTATGTGTAGCTAGCACATACGAGAGTCACTTGTGTACTAATGATAATAATTATCACATTTAATGCAATTTTTGTATGCTTCCAATCCAATCAGAAATGCTATTAATGTCATAAATAATAATAAACCATTTACCATATTTGTAAAATCCCTCAATTATAATAATTTAACACAAGCAACATTCACTTAGATAATTGTAATTCAATTAAGAATTTATTTATTTATTTATTTATTTTGGATCAGGTTGTCAAGTCTCCCTATGTAGTTCTGGAATTCTACTAGGTTTGATGTGATTGGTAATATTTTGGGAAGTTATATTGAAGAAGATAAGTCTTTCGAAGACACAGGTCTTATGTCAGTGGCGAGGTTTTTGGTGAGGCTAAATTTGCGCCCAGACCTTCTTTAAAAGTTAACTATTGAATCGACGACGGGAACCTTTTTTCAGATCTTATATTATGAGGGTATCCCCTTCAGATGTCATAGGTTTAAATCCTATGGTCACGAGATCATAGAGTGTCCTCTACCCTACAAAGG
>JZKD02S1683948.1:0-12840 GCA_000966675.3 Picea glauca
CTGATTCAAAGTGCTATTTATGTTTCTATTTCGTATATCATTTATGTGTATTGTGAAGATTATGCTGGATATTTTACTGTTATTCTGTCATTTCTAGCATTTCATTTCTGTTCTGGATATTTTATATATCTGGTATCTTGCATATACACAACATTTATCTTGGGAAACCCTCATGGGGGAGAAAAACCAACAAAAACTTCCTTAATATATATAGCCAATACAATGCCAAAAAATAAACCAAACACTAGAGAATATCCTCCACTGAGAAATGCACCTCTCTCTTCTTTCTTCTCCCAATTACAGCTACCAAACTTGGGCACTGAGAGAAATAAGGAGTGAGTGATCAAATGAGGCACTGGATTCCTTTATTTATACAAACTGGAAGGTTTTGGAAAGGTGTCTCTTCACTAGGAAGGGACGACTTGTCTTCTTAGTGGTTAAAACCACTTTAATTATCCTGGGGGGCGACTTCTCAATTTGCATATTATATTTAGGGTTTGACCAATCCACAAAATGGGATTTGGTCTATTACAATGCCCGACATGATCAATCCACAAAAGGGGATTGATCTAATTAATAATGACTCAATAAATAAATAGAATATTCTTTACAGTTACAATATTTCAACACTCCCCCTTAACAAGAACGATATTCTACAACATCATCAGGAGAGAGAGAGGGAAACAACAACAACAACATTTGCAACACTGATTGGCATATCTATAAATCATTGGAAGTTTTTCTCACCATCATCGTTCATAGCATGGAGTTGGAGTAGCTTCATCATCCTCATCAACATGAGGCTAAAGTAACATCATCATCTTCTTTAGCATTAGGCTAAAGCAATATCATCGACATCTTTAGCGTGAGGATAAAGTAACATCATCATCTTCTTTAGCATGATGCTAAAGTACTATCATCAACATATTTATCATGAGGCTAAAGTAACACCATCATCTTTAGTAACAACACAAGGCTAATACAACATCAACAACAACAATATCACAACATGAAGGATGGAGCATCATCAACATCAACACTAGGATGGAAATCTTCAGCACAAAAATGGCATCTCAACAACATCAGCACGAAGTTGGACATATTCAGCACGAGTTTTTCCTCACAACAACATCAACACAAAGCTGGAAATCTTTAGCACGAGACTGACATCAACAACATTAGCACAAATATGGAAAAATTCATCGCAAGGCTGGAATCAACAACATCAACACAAAGATGGAAATATTCAACATGAGGTTGACGTCAAAAACATCAGCACGAAGCTGGAAATATTCAGCATGAGGCTGGCATCAACAACATCAACAAGAAGTTGGAAATATTCAACACAAGGTTGACATCACAACATCTTGTGGTACTCTGACAAATCCAAAGGATCTGCGCAAGAATCAAAATATTCCTTAGGATATAAAATCCTAACTGAGCTACCACTACTAAACAAAGCTAGCATATACATGCAAATGTACTTCGACAACCCGTCCTTTCAGAACTTCAAGATCTATCTAGGGATGATTAGTCCCCTAGGATACAAAATCCTAATTGAGTTACTCGCTATTGGTCAGGATACCACTCCCCCTTTTGAGGGAGGTCCTTTCAGACTATACCAAGCTTGTCTCGAAAGTGCTCAAACTTTACAGGAGATAGAGGCTTGGTCAACACATCTACAACCTATTCATATGTGCCAACATATTGGAGCTTTATAGCTCCTCTCTACATCATATCATGAATGAAGTGATACAAGATATCTATGTGCTTTGAATCATCATGGAACACATTATTTTTATACAACTCTGGCTATCACATAGGATCATGGTGGCTTCCATGTCCAAATCAAATAGATCTATCAACAACATATGAAGCCATATGGCTTCACAACTTGCAGAACATGCAACAATGCATTCTACTTTTTCCGTGCTGAGAGAAATGCTTGATTTCTTCCTACTTTTCCATGAGATCTCAACTTTAATCCATCTAATACCTTGACTATAATTTTTACCAAAGGTTAGTATGATGGTCATAGCTTCAACATGCAACCTAGATCAAAATAATGTCATATCAAATAGATGCATATCAGAATAATCAAACCTGGGTTTCATTATTCCTATGAATGTGTTGGATCTTGAGATCCTTCTGGATCTATGGTAAGAAATCCCTTCTCCTGCAAATACCCTTTAAATATTAACAATTTAAACATATGTGAATACATACCTCTGATAGTATTTGCAGGTACTGGAACCATCTGGTAGCAATGGTAATAATTACCAACTCTTAAAAACTTCAAGGGTGACTGCAACTGGTACTGCCACTGATACTTCAACTGATACTGCAACTGATTTTGAAACTGCAACTACAACTACAACCTAGGGTTTTATGAGGAAATCCTAATTTTTCAAACTTCAAATTTTTAAATTCATATCCAGGGGCTAGATGCGCTGAGCTGAGGTGAGCAAGATGGTGCAATCAGATTTCTGAAAATCCAAATTTTACCCCTTCAAACTTGACCAGTGGAATTCTGGACTGGTACTTCTGGTACTTGTTCTGGTTTCTTGGTTTTCTGGTACTAATGAAAACTAGGGTTTCACTTTCTAAGAGTTTTATCCACTAAAAAAGTGTCTTGAAGGTGCCAAAGAGTTCCCTAGGCTAAGGCACACTTTTCTAGATGATTTTTAGGCTGAAATTCCTCTTCAATAAAATCCCTAATTTTCTTGTACGAAAACAATGGTGTTTTTCTTTATCTAGTGAAAGATGCTCTCTTTAGTTTAGCTTTGATACCATGTCAACGTTTAAGCTATTATTAGGTTTATTTTAAATTTAGTAGATAACCATAACATAGATAGGATCACTAAGAGAAACACAATCACAAGATACACAAAATTTATCCTAGGAAACCCTCATGGGGGAGAAAACCCAGCAAAAAATTCCTTAATATAGATAGCCAATACAATGCCAAGATAATAAACCAAACACTAGAGAATATCCTCCACTGATCAATGCGCCTCTCTCTTCCTTATTCTCCTAACTGCAGCTACCAAACTTGCGCACTGAGTGAGCAGACGAGTGAGTGATCAAATAAGGCACTGTCTTCCTTTATTCATACAAATTGGCAGGTGTTGGAAAGGTGTATCTTCACTGGGTAGGGCCAACTTATCTTCTTAGTGGTTAAAACCACTTTAATTAGCCTGGAAGCTGACTTCTCAATTTTCATATTATATTTAGGGTTTTACCAATCCACAAAAGGGGATTTGGTCAATTACATTTCCCGACATGATCAATCCACAAAAAGGGATTGATCTAATTAATAATGACTCAATAAATAATAGAATATTCCTTGCAGTTACAATGTTTCAATAAGCACGTGGCCATGTGGAACTTTCCACATACATAGGTAAATATCCTAAACCTAGGTGACACGTGTCAAGTCAACATGCCATGTCAGCGTCATTGTTGACCAATAGAAATTTTCCACTTGTCTAAGTCAATGTCAACATGATAATGTTCGTTCCTTAGTCGATTTTTTATTTCAACCATGGTTAGATCAACGCCTCTGATGTTATATGTTGTTCCTTTGATCGATGGTCTAGATCTGATATTATATATAGCTCCAAATCGACAATCGCTAAATTTCCTCATGGGTCTTGGCTCTAGATAGATCTAATGGGAACACTTCCAAAGCATGGTCTAGACTTGATGAAGAAGAAAGAGAATAACGATCCAAGATCCATCAGGGTTTCTCTCCCATGCAAAGTAACGATGAATTGATTCATGTCCCCAACGAAGTATGCATGAAGTCACTGTCAGTACGACCCTTGCCAGACCAATCAGAATCTGTCACGTGGATAGGTAGAATGCACCCAAGGTTCCCCAAAGAATATCAAATCTAGGTGACATGTGTCATGTTTACTTGTCACATTAGTGCCAATGAGGACCAATAGCAAGACGCCGCGTGTTTATGGTGAAATTAGCCTGACCATCTTTGCCTGAGCCATTTTTGGCATTCTTGGTCGAGCCAGATCGATGGATCTCTCCCATTGTCGGACCTCCCTGTGCAACTCGATATCAATGGTTGAGATTTACTCTCAAATTCCCCTCGTTAGAGTCATGTTTGAGTTCCAGTCCCCAACAACTTCGATGTGCATCTTCGATGGTCGGTCTAGATATGCTCTCGAACCTTTTTCAAAGTGGGGAAAATCAACAACCCAAATCTTCTCCCAGGTATCAAATAATGTTGATCAGGTGTCACATCAGCCTACCAGCAGAGCCCTGTCATAGCCAATCAGAAGATACAGTGTGGATAGGTGGAACCTGCCATATACACAGGAAAAAATATCAAAAGAAGGTGACATGTGCCACATATGTCTGCCACATCAGTGCCAACATAGACCAGTGAGAAGGCACCACGTGTCCAGGGTGATGTCAACACGATATATTTTACTTAGCCAATTTTTTTCACATGGCCAAGCTACATCAACGGCTTCCAATCCATCTCCAACACCCTGATCAACAACCTAGATCTCATCTTATTGCAACTTCAATCAACGGTCTAGATTTGATCATGTTGATCCGACAACTGCTGAGTTTTTTCCTTTACAAGCCTTGATTTAGTCCAATGGGTGAGAACTTGATCAATGACTGAGATTACTTGCCGAGATTGATTTGATGATGGCTAAGATTTACATTTTATGTAGAATTAATGTGAGATTCAAAACAACAAAATAATGTTTTGATGATCCTGTGTATGTGGGATCATCTATAACCACACATATAAATGATCAAGATCACTTTTCGAGATAGATCTAACGAATAATAAGTTGCACAATCTCTACAATTATATTTTCAAGTTTGTTACAAGAAGGGAAATTATTACAGGGAATTTTCCCAGGATAGGGCGTGATCAACATCTTGCCCTGCAAATTCCCAGTTTTTCCATGTTCTCACTATAACATATTCTAGTAGGTAAAAGTAATTAATTTTGACCAGAGGAGAAACCATACAAGAATCAAGAAGTGGGAAGAAGTTTCAAGAAGTAGTTTAGGGCATGAGTGAGAGGAATAAAAGAGAATGCAAGCACCCATTTCCAAGGTTGACACTTTAGGGAGTTAATGAGTTTCTTGTAACTAGAGTTGTTCGATCACAGAGATACCTTGAGCATGGTCAGTTGATAAATGAAGAAGGAAACCAGAGATTCAATCCCTACGTTTAAGTTTCAGTCTTTAATTCCTCATTTTGTTGTATATGTGTTCTTGTAAAGAATCTCCTCCCATTTTTGTTTTTCTTGTATTATATTTGATTTATAAAAGATCAGACAATAGAGCATTCCTCATATTCAATTTTACTGTATCATGTATAGTTATGATATAGAAATGATTTTCTCTGAATATATGACCATTTCTTGCCATTTCTTTGTGCATTTAAATGATATTCAGAGTGTACCTCTATTTATTTGAGTGTATGAAGGTGTTAACTATTTGAAGCATATGTTTATTAATCTATTTAGACTTGTTAGAGTTTTTGAACCCTTAATTGCTCAGCACACTATTCATTTCACATAGACTACATGACTCATTCTAAGCAGTTCCCTGTATGTTTAATTTGTTCTTTCCTCTAATCCACCATTTTATCTCCTTTTTAATCTTTATTGTCTGAAATACTTGTAGACATATGCCTCTAATAGTTGAGAGAATTTTTCATCCAAGATGAGACTGTTTGAGGTCCTATAGTTTCAAAAAAGAAGGAGAGAGAGGGAAACATTTCCCAAATATTGCATAATTACCTTACTACAAATATAGCCTTAAGATTCACCTTGAGTCTTGGCCTCTGGGGTGCCTCGACATTGTTCAAAAAACAACTTGGAACATCTCAAGGGATAACATATGAATTGGTGTCATTGTTGGGGACGTAAATTGAAGAAATATTCCCTAGGGATATGACATTGTAATCTATGAGACTTGATGGTGAACATGCCTCAGGCACTTTGCTATTAATTTTTCACCCGATGAATCCACAGAAAGACAATTTAGCCTCTCCCAAAAGACACGCTAGAGGCCACCTTCATGCAAATATTGTTTTTCTATATTCATATCTATAAAATAGTTTCACCTAGATAAATATCAGAGAATGTCATATCTCTTCTTTTATAGGTAACCCCTATTTAGAAATATTTCCTTCCATTGTTCATCAAAGTGTTGAATCTGTAAATCTGAATAACATATTTGAAGATTCACTTTCTTCTTTAAAATCTACACCATAACCTTCGATAGAGCTTCAAAATTCTCTTTTAGAATTTATCCAAGAAGTCAGTTCTTCCCATCGACCCTTCTTGAAAACTCATGTCCCCCCTCTATCCTTTGAATCCCATAACATCATTTTACAAAATTTCATGGCTGGTTTAGGTGGAGGAAGACCTCGGGGAAATTGACCTCATCCCCCACCCTATATAATTCCTTGGGTCACTTCCAGATTTTGCCCATTGAATTTCCCCCAAATTACCCATGACCTTCTTGAGAATTACATGAAATATCTACCAAAATTTGATGGAGATAAAACTCGTTTAGCTGAAGAGAATATGAGTGTTTTCCAAGACTTTATAGATTACCATATTGTAGAGAATGACGATATCTTCATGAGGCTATTTGTACAAACTCTAGAGGGACATGTTAGAAAATGGTTCAGAGAACTACATGTTACTTCAATTGATAGTTTGCCAGCTCTAAAAACGACCTTTATGAGACAGTGGGGTGAGAAAAGGGATAACCTATACTACTTGAATAAATTTAGCTCACTCAAGAAAAGAGCTAATGAAAATGTCGATGATTTCAACAGGAGGTTTAATAAGTTCTATAACAAGATTCCTGCAGATATAAATCCATCACAACCAGTAGCTAAAGTGACATACGTTCGGGCATTTGATGTTGATTTTACCATGACTTTGAGAGAAAGAAGGTCCATGATCCTGCTACTAATGAAAGAGGATGCAATAGACATAGAAGGAAACATGATTTCATTAGGTAAGATGAAACAAAAACAAGATCAGGCATAAAAAAAAAGGTCAATGAAGACTATGGTACTTCTGATCCAAATAGAGAACCCCAAGAAGCAAAGATGGATGAGATGTATAGACTAATCGGGAATCTGACAAACAAAATTTCCATATTTTAGATAGAGCAAAGAAATACAAACAATATCCCCCAAGAGGGAGGCATAAGGAATCCTAAACCTAATCAGTTCAGAAGACCTCCTAATCCACAACTCATGATAAGGGAAAGAAGAAATGAAGAACAACCCATTCAGCCCCCTATAAAACCAACAATGATAACAACTTTATCAAAGAAGTAATGAACGAGAGCTATGATGAATACACAAAATAAATACACCTACTTCAAGATGATAATGATTCAATACATCTAACTCAAAATGATTATGAGGAGTCTCTAAATTCTAAGAAAATGATGCCTAACAATCAAACTAATAAAGGAGCTTTATCCTCAGTTCAGTACAAAATTTGTGTCGATACACTATAGGCTTAGATGCATAAGAAGTATGATCTCAGTCCTCGACAAAAATCCATTGTTGCATACAATCAACCTTAGGCTAAGAAAGTTTGTCCAAAGCTATCCAAAGATAAAGATAAAGAAGTTCTAGACATCCCTAAGGAAGATGAAGTTTTAGAGCCTACTAAAAGGGAAAAATAAACCAAAGAAATTGAAGAATTAGTTTCACCTTTCAATATTGAATGTGAATTGTCCAAGATCAAGATTCTTGTGCCTTTGGTGGAGCTAGCTAAAAACCCCTCATACCATAAATGATTGAGAAAATGATGCAAGGGAAGGGATCGACAAATCCTCCTTATAATTTGAATGTACAAGATAAGGCCCCTACCATAGTTTTCGGTCCTCATATTGATGATAAAGAGGAATTTGTGGCACCTTTCCATGTGACCTTGAATATTCATGATAAAAATTTTCACAATTGTATGATCGATTTTGGAGCATCACACAATCTTATGCCCAAAGTAGTTAAGGAAAATTTGGGGTTAGAATTAACCAGGCCACACCATGACCTCTATTCGTTCGATTCTAGAAAAGTGAAGTGTTATGGGTTGATTAAAGACATGGTTTTCACCCTAGGCTAACTGCTTGTTAAGAGAATTATGATGGATGTGGTGGTGGCTAATGTACCAACCAATTATGGCTTGTTGTTGTCCAGAACATGGGCACGAAAAATTGGGAGGCACTATGCATATGGATATGAGCTATGCCATTGTACGAGTTTTTGGAGGAGAGCTCAGAGAGATGTACTGAGATATAAGGTTTGCTTATGTGGTCAGTGATCAAAACAACCCTGTGAATCATCCCATGTATACTGTTGATGAAGATATGAGTTGTTGTATCTTATATTTCAATGAAGAGTACAATGAAACCCCAATGCTTATAGATCCTCATGTAAGCCCTGTGGAGGAAGTGGATGGTATATGGAGAATGTTTTTGATGGTGCATATCCAAAAGAAGGGGTTGGGGCTGGGGCCAACATAGTGCTCATCTTCCCCACAAAAAAATAAATTCATTTGTCGAACAAGATTGAGTTTTAGGCCACAAATAACATGGCTGAAAATGAAGCCTTGATCTTAGGCCTCGAGAAAGATGCAAATTACCAAGCTAGTGGTATTTGGAGATTCAAAGCTAGTTGTGCAACAAGTAAAAGATTCCTATAAAATAAGACATCCAAGAATGAGGGCATACATACATCGGGTATGGGATATGATTGATAATTTTTAGGTAACTTTATTTTTGTTGTTTTGGGAGAGTTTAATCATCTAGGTGATTCCTTAGCAATAGCTTTCAGTACCTTTAAAGTACCAACCACCCCTCTAATTAAATATGAGATCAAAATGAGATACAAACCTTCCATTCATGATAATATAAAAAAGGGCAAGTTTTTGAAAATGATCAATACATCAAAAAAATTCATTAAAGTAATAAATGAGTTTGCAAATAATCATATTGATTCAGAGGATGAAGAATAAACCAAAAAAGAGATCGGGGAGGAGGCTGAACAGATCCCTAAATTTAGCAATTATATGGTTGAGCATAAAGTCTTGTAGCTTAAGAACAACTTCATTCCCAAAGGTCTGGTGCCTTCGGAACAACTGTTTGATAGAAACAATGTACCTTTAAAACCCACTCTCCTCCCCAAAGATGATAACATTGAGGAATATAATATTGGGACGCGAAAAGATCCTAAATATATTAAGATGTCAAAAAATATTCCTGTTAATCATAGGGCAGATTAGTTGCATCTGTTCAAAGAGTACATGGAGATACGAGGGACTAAAAATTATGATACCAGTATCATCCAGCATCGAATACCCTACTAAGCTTTTCAAGCATAAATGGATTGCTAATTTAGTTTGAGTGCGAAAGAAGAGTGGGGAAATAAGGTTATGTGTAGACTTCAGGAAACTGAATAAATACTCTTTAAAATATAACTACCCCTATCCAAGATGGATCATATACGGCAGAAAATAGTCGTAACACATTTTCTGGTTGTGGGTAGCCATGGACATGACACTTTCAATAGGTATTTAATCATACTTGTTTTTACCATCTACGCTCTCCATTTCAATTGGATGATGAATTCGGAGATAATGCTTAAATTAACTGTGTGGCTATGTGAATGACAATTTGCAGAGCAATGAGGGACAGTGTGAGTGATTACTGTGCTCGAAACGCCATGTGGCCTGTTGTGGTGGTCAATAAAAAGGTCTTTCCAGGATAGAGAGGAACGATTCTATCCTGTGCCTGTGGGTTCCTTCCAGGTTGGAGGGAATCATTCTGTGTTTTTGGGGTGTATATGGTTTAGTGTGAGGTTTGTTGAATGAGCTAACGTAATGAAAATTTGTTTTCAGTTTTTCTTTTAAACCCGCTATTAATGGCATTTCTCATATTCATAAGAGAGACACATAAGCAAAACATTCTCGTCCTGTAGAATAATTGGAAACACAAATAATCCATGGCAAATAACAGTAGAGCAAAAGGAAGCTAAACCCCAACTCAATGCTGATTTGCATGTCAATCATTACACTCAAGCTGTGAAATACGTCAGCTTTTCATTAGCAAAACTTTATCGGCGCCCTTCCAACACTTAAGGGCTGTTTTCACTGAACTGCATTACGTTATCATCCTCTTCCTCTTCAATTGATAATTCGTAGGATGACACTGTATTGTTGCAGACCATATTTATCATACATCAAGTTATACAACTCTTTAAACGGGGATGGAGTATTGTAAAATCTCGGCAAAATCTTCCTCAACATCAAGTTTTTCCTCGCCCTTTGAAATTCCTTTTCATTGCACATAATTTCACCAGACAGTAGTTTCGCATTTGAAAATTTTGCCTTTTTATCTAAAACAAAATACGTTTTCATTTCAATTCAATTCCATTGAACAACTCTATCTAACTCTTTTTCTTTCATGCTTCTACCACAGTAAGAACTTCAACTTTTCTGGGTTCCTTTTCAGATAGTAAAAGTTTCCCATTCCGCACTGAAGGGATGGGTCATTCCAGACATATCTGAGAATAACTAAACAGTATGCTTAGTACGGACCCTATCAAAGATTGAACGTCAACGTCTTATATGCCTAGCAAACGCACAGAACTGAACATCGATTCGGCTATTCACGGGAGGGCAATTCTTCCATCTTGTCGTATAAGACTGTCATAACAATTTGCCTTACGACATTTATATCTTCCACATTTGTTTCCTTCTCATTTTCCTCTGGTTCTGATTCACTGAACTCTTTAACTCGAGAGGCAGTCAAACCCTACACCGCTCCATTGATGAAGAACCCTACACTGTTTTATTGATTAAAGACCCCACAGTGCATTTAATGTAATTCAGGTGGATGGTAATGCTGGCCTAAGTCCAGGATTCAACGACTTGGGTAGCACTCTAGCCAGCTAATCACAATCTCCAACTTCCTTAATTTTATTTTGATTACATTTTTGTCTTTGGAAGGGATTCCTTACTTTTTTTTGGTGTATATTTTGTCCACATTTTTTTGTTTGTGTATGTTCATTGTTTTGTGTTTGGTAGGGATTTTTTTTTTTGGGTTATATTTTGTTTATTTGTTTACTTTTGAATGGATAAACATGAACATCTTTACACATGCATGGGATGATAACATGTCTTACATTATTTATATATGCATGTAATATGTAGTTATCATAAGTCCATAAGCCCTAGTCTTTTTAAGTCTGGTAAGTGTATTCAATTTGTGAACTTTTACTTCCTCATTTATTTGTGAAACTTTTACTTGTGAAGAAGAAGGTTTGGAAAAATGGAAATTTAAATTGTGAAAGATAATCAAGATAATAAATGATATATATATTTTTGATAATCATAAAATTATTAATAATGTTAGTGAATAATAAAAGTATATTTATTTAAGTTGAAATAGAATAATTAAATATAACATTATTGGAATTTGAAATAGTATTCTCAAATCACATATGTTTACATCATAGAAAAGGAGGGGGCATATAGACATTATTTATGGTTTGTTTAACAATAGTTAAGAGAGGAAAGGGGCATATAGAGATTGTTTTGATGGCTTGAAGAACAATAGTTAAGAGTTTCCTTGAGTAAGTGTTTTTTTTCAAATGATAAATACATGTGCAATAACATATAGTTATTCCTCATTTTTAATGTTTTTTAATACGATTTTTAATAGAAAATATATGTTTACATCATGGAAAGGAAATTGGGCATGTAGATATTATTTTGATTGCTTGTTCAAAAATAATTAAGAGTTTTCTTAAGAAAACAGTTTTCTTAAGAAAACAATTTTCTTAACAAAGTGTTTTCTTCAAATGATAGATACATATATCATAATACACAACCATTCTTATTTTTGTAGGGTTTCTTTCTTGATACTCGGCATTAGAGAGAATTTTTTAGATAGGGAATTACCATATTTGTCAAAGATTCAATGTTTTGGCCGTAAGGAATCTCACTTCTTAATCTTTGAGTCTAACATTCTATATTTGTTTTAGAGTAATGTTGTTTGCATTTCTATGAGTGGATCTCACAAATTTCAAAGCTCCTTTTATTTTTAATGTTTAGAGGATAAGGAATTCAAATCTCCTATATGGTCTCCCCTCCTAAGGTCCCTGAATTATGATTGTTTAAATACATACAATGCATAAAATTCATTTTTTTATCATGAAAATCCACCACATGTACTTTTAATGATTTAAATCACTAATTGAAATTAGAATTATATTTCTAACCAAATTAAGATACAACTTACCAAATAATCGATTGTATCCTCAACTTAAGATAACACTCCAATGTCTTAACTCTTCAAGACTACAACATGAATATATGAGTAAAAATAATTTTTACATACTAAAATCTATTATCTCCCTTTCCCTCAAATTCCAAGGCTCCATTTTATTATCTCCATTTCCCTCAAATTCCAAAGCTCCATAAGATGTTGAACACGAGGAGAATGTGCATACCCTCTCTCATAATCACTCAAACCATTTTATGATAAAAAAAAACATTAAATTTATTTAAATTATAGTCGCATTGTTACTCTCATTAAACACATTCAAATATGTCAGACATGTTATTCATATATCTTGTAAAATTATATGAGATATATATAATCGCATTGTTACTCTCATTAAACACATTCAAATATGTCAGACATGTTATTCATATATCTTGTAAAATTATATGAGATATATATAATTTAAGAGAGACACCCACTAAAATATATATATATATATATATATATATATATATATATATATATATATATA
>JZKD02S1683948.1:12890-92260 GCA_000966675.3 Picea glauca
ATTTTGTATAATTAGAGTTAATCATTACATAACATCTCAAATTTAATTTAAAATAGAGAAATAATTAATTTAATGTTAATTATTAACATACACACAATAAATTTTATAAATAAAATGACATCAAGATCATGATATGAAAATGAATGATAATATCAAAATCAATATATGTAAACTATGCATCCCAAGTCAAATAATAAGCATCTCAACAATCAATATAGATGTAAACTATTTCTAATTTTGCCACCAAATCTACAAGCATAAGTACTTCTAATAGATAAGAAATCGACTATAGTTTAATATATATCTCTAGAAACATCCATATCACTCGATAAGACCATACCAACTATAGGATTAGTGTTTAGTGCAATCGGTGGAGCACATTGTGGATCAGTGGATGGTGCATCAAGTGGTGGAGTTGGTACAACATAGGGTGCAATTACTAGCACAATTCGAGCAAAACATAATGCAATGGATGGAATACATGGAGGAGGAGGATGGGAAGGAGATCGTGGAGGGAGTAGAGGAGGAGAATCTAGAGGTGAAGGATGAGGAGGAGGTGGAGGAGTACTATCCTTAGAAAAAAATTGAATGGAGAAGAGTGACAAACCCTCAACCTATGGAGTAGGTTGAGGGCATAAACACTATGATGCATAAATAATGACATGTCATGGGGAAGGATTGAGTATATATATGCAATCTCAAGATCTAGTATGATCACCTAATGTCATACTGGCACCACTCCGAAGTAAGCCATCAATGTACATAACTAATCTATCACCTATTGATGAAATATGAAATATGGTCTTCGTGGTATGACAAGCCCATGTCCTTGAGATATCTCATCAACCTCAACCATTTTTGCATAATGTTGGGGAAGCCCCTCACTAACATATGATCCAAAATATGAAAACCAGTAAACAACAATGATTAGAAAATTTAAACAAAATGTTAGAATATATTACACATGCATTAAATAAGACAAAAAAAATTATGAACCTAGATTAATCAAAAGATAACAATAATTTTACCCCTCATGTCTATTGTTTCGTCTTAACTAAATGTTTTTTTTGGAAATCCTCACTAGTCCATTCCCACACATGGATATTGTACAAGAACAAGGACATGATCGTCCTAACTACTCACTAGTTAATAGAGCCAAAACCTCTAAACTCACCAACTTGCATTGGTAATTTTATTAGATATGAACATTAGGGATATGCCTATAAGGGAGGTAATTGAATATAAATTGCTCCACCAAAAACCTCTCAAAAAATAAAGTAAGTAGCTCTAAAGCAAAGGGGAAGACATGTCTCCCCTCAAACACGCTACAACACCAATCTAGAGAAATACAAAACTATTGTAAATGAATGGTAGACTAGTTGATGTGTCCAAGATTGTGAAATAAACTATCTACATAATTCATTAGAGGGAAACTATTTCATTTCCCATCAGAGGTATGGTGTTCTAGTGATGTGATTGTAAGGGACAAGAACCTAACCTTATCTACTCTAAAACAAGGTAAACACAACTAGCCACTAACAACTTGGAAGTCACCAGGGTAAGTAATGTTCACACTAACATATCTCTGCACATATGAAACTAACTCTCACTATCATTTCCAAGCAAGAGATCGAGAAGAAATGGAGAAAATCCTCCTGCATCCTAAATAGCCTAGGGATAAAATAAATATCCTTGTTCTATGGGTTGTTAAATAGATCAATACCAATCTTGAAGGCCTACATTCCATGATATTAATGATGGATCAACTAAATAAAAGAATCTCGTGTTTCCCTTAAGGGAGTTATCCTCATCCTAAAAGTTGATGAGGCTAGCATGCCTCAAAAGGACATGAATCTGAGTTGTAATTGGACAAGGGAACATATCCCTCTCATTCCCTTGGGATTCTTAGTTATTTATGAAATTTGTTGGATGCTTGGTCTGACCTAGGTTATGATCTCAAAGGTTTCTAACAAAACCCTCAAACTATCGGCCTTCCTGGTAAAACAAAAGGAAACACGACACATAGAGTGCACATCACAGTCTCACCCGAGATAGCTTATGTGGGACTGCAAGACTCAGATGTCTACAGTCAGGGAAGGGATTGGGAACGTGAAGTGTGTCTTCTTCTTATGCCTCACATTTATTACTCATCCATCTAGATCTATTATTCATTCATCAAGGAAACCATGCATGCATGATGTAATAATATTAGCTAAACATCCATTCTTTAATTGATAAATAGCATAAAAAATAAAATAACCATTCACAAACATTAACACAATAGGGTTACCGTGGTTCACCCCCCTGGGGGACTATGTCCACAAAGATTTGTCTCTTATTCTCTTTTATTCATCATTCTTTAAAGACATCGTTTCGTGCATTACATTCTTCATGATTACAACTCAATACTATGACAAGATCTATTGACTTTTCTCCCCAAAATAAGCTTGCACCAATAAAGGCATATGCGTCAACCTACTACTACTATGGAATATTTTATTCACATAAAAATTTCAATAGGTACATATATCTATAAAATAAATAATGTATACTAAATTACCATTTGTAGTATTTACTAATACTAAACTTACATGTTTTTGCATAAAAATGTGTAAATCTCATCGGTGCAACCATTTTAAATAAATGCACCATTAATGATGCACTACTTATCAGTGCATTGAAACATTCCATGCACTACATTTATAATAATGCATTATTCATGGTTCTCTTACTTAAAAGTTCACACACTGATTAGTTTGGTAGGTTATATAAGTATTATTTTCAATTGTGCGATTTCACTATCGGTGCTTCATGTTTATGTAAACACACAATATTTTCCATACTAAATAATTTTCATCAAACCAATAACTATGGTGTGCTAAAAATGGTAGATAAAATTGGCATCCCTTGACATTGTTACCGAAGGTGAGCAAGGTGCCAAAACTTATGGGAGCACTACTAATGTCTCCTACTATTCCTTCATGCACAAAAAAGAAAATGAAATTTGTGTAGTCAACGCTAGAATTGTTCAATGCATGCAATCTTATGAGGTGCCCTACACATAGTGCAAGCATACATTTATTAACGCACCAAAGAGTGAACATAAAATTCACTTTGGTACACTTGTAATGTATTGTAGCATTGTTCCATGTGCAGCTTATAAAATCATTGCAAGATGGTGTGAGATAAAATATAGGTACACACCATGTTGTAAATTATATAAAAGATTGAAAAACAATTAAATTAAAGCCTATTTCTTTTTTTAATTAAAGCTTGGCTTAAAATTTTAAACCATTAAAAAATAAATGAAAAGATAACAATTGATTTACTTAGGCTCTTCTCTAATGTGGAGGCATGTATTTTTTTTTGTTGGTTTTCAAGTAGAGAAAAATTAAGATTTGGTATTTTTTGCAAAATTCCAAAATGAATGCAAAGCCACTATGGTAAGACCTTGGGTGCCAAGGATAAACTTGCACCATCACATTGTGCACATAAATAAAACCACACCATTGATCATCCAGAAAAGGTGGGGCGCTCGATTTACACAATAGACAAGTGGAATTCTTATATAGGGCAAGCCCAAATGCCTTGGGCGTGCAACGCGCATATGGGGGGCTTGACCAGGATGCCTTATGTCACAAGTTAGACAACACACAACTTGTCGAAGTGTAGTGGGCATGACATGGGCATTCCACCAATGAAAAAATTGGCAAAGGAACACACCCACACATTAAGAGAGACACACACCCACGTTAAGAGTCGAACAAAGGATTAGTGGGTGTGACTTGGTGAAATGGTAGGGAGACTCACCCATGGGATTAGAGATGTGACAGTTGGCAAGGATCAATGCAAATAAAGAAACAAGGTGGAGACCACAAGGCAAGGAGAATAACAAGTCAGGAGGTGAAAATAAGTTTGACGACCAAGAGGGGAGTCAAGCATCTAAGGCAAGAAGGAAACATGGACCACATGTATGAAGCATGAGGGAAAAGGGTTTTGTTAAGTGTTATAGCTATGGCACAAAGAGGTTTACAAGGTGGACACGATGAAGGTATGTCGTATGTGTTTCACACATGTGTATTTTTTCATAAGATTGAGTGGAAGATCCTTGTAAATATTATTTGGTGTGGCTCGAGCTAAAGGCTTGACACATTGTTGTCAATTGTAATATACTTGAGTCTTAGGTCGGTTTGGCCATCCAACTTATTTACATAACCATATTGATGTGTTCTTTTGACTTGTTTCATTTTCTATGTATAAATGTTATCATGGGATGGTAATGATAAATATTCTAAGTGTTAGGCATAGTCCAAGTAAAGTAAACCAGGGTGGGCTTGCCACCGAATTGAAAAGTTGTGGTGTTGTATGCTGTTAAGGATGTTGGATGTGCACAATCCAAAGAAACTCTTCAGTGGCTTGATAGTTGGTATCATAGAACATGGTGAAGATAGAGTTGGTCAACCATGCAAAGGGCTTGGTCTACCAAGTGACCTCCACCATGACAAGAAAGAGTCAAGAGAGGCTGGACTTGGCAAGAGTAAGATCACATGGAAGTTGTTTTTTTTTCACAGGTCTGTGAAGAGAGAAGCTATGAATGGATAACAGTGACATACCAAAAGAGGTTCTGGAAAGTCCAAGGGTGGATGGACTAAGCACTCAGCCACAACCTAATATGAATTTTAAGTGTGCTTCCCTAGAGATGAGAAGAGTCGAACATAAGCACACAAAGTCTAAAGGAAGTTGTAAACAAAAGGGTATGTTGACTTGTGAAGGTTGTTGTTGTTCGTTTGACATGACACATGAGGCATGGAAAGGTTCTTTGAGTAGAAGAAGGATCAATGATTTGGATGTCCAAGGAAAGAACACACATCAATTATGATTCATGGATATGATCATCAATGACAGGTCAGTTCAAGAACTTGTTCACACAAGTTCTTTGCACAATTTTCTTTGGATCAAGTTGGATAAGGATCTTAGGCTTAAGATCATGATGAGTAAGTCATAAATGAAAACAATGAATTCTAAGGAAACAATGTCGATGGGAGTTTCCTCATTTATCCATGTACAATTATATGATTGGAAAGGGTGTCCAAGATTTGCGATTTTTCCAATGGATGACTTTGAAGACATCTTGGGAAAATAATTCCTTAGAAGGAATAGAGTTGTTCTAGTTCATGGTTGAACAAGATGGTCATAGTGAGTGAACGAAAGAAGTGGGTTGTGCGCACAATAACACACAAGCCTAAGGGTGGAGTGCATATTGTCTCTTCGTTGAGAATAAAGAGGGAAGCATGATTCTATGGATCACAAGTTTATGCAATAGTCATTGGGGAGATTGAGGAATAAGATGGAGTGTGGACTCCTATTCCACCAGAACTCACCAAAATATCAGATATGTTTTCCAAAAAGATGTCGGATGAGTTTCCTAAGTTCTCCCACCAAGGCACATCATTGACCACCAAATTGAGCTAGACTTGGGCCTACAGCCACCAGCTAGAGCTTCCTATCGATTTTATGGGATTGAGTTGCAAAAATTGAATATACAATTAACATAGTTATTTGATGCAAGATTCATTTGACCTTCCAAGTCTCCGTATGGTGACTCAGTGCTCTTTCAAAAGAAGAAGGACATGATAGAACTGAGGAAGTTTCTTTACTACAGGGCACTGAGAAAGAAAACTATGAAGAACACATATCCTTTTCCACTAGTTATGGATTGTTTTGACAAGCTAGTCAAAACCATGGTGTTCTCCAAGTTGGAATTGAGGCATGGTTATTATCATGTTCGAATCACGGAGGGGGATGAACACAATACAATGATGGTGACATAATACATAATTTATGAGTTCCTAGTCATGTCATTTAGTCTATGTAATGCATCAGGTAACTTTTTCACATTGTTGAATGGCGTTCTTAGGCCCCTTTTGGATAAGTTTGTGGTGGTGTACTGAGACGATATTGTGGTGCTCAATGAGAGTATGGAGGAGAAAAATAAATTGAAGGTAGTCTTTAAGTCATTGCAAAAGAATTAATTTTTCTTGCAAAAGTCCAAGTGTGTTTTTGGGTAGACTAAACTACCCTCCCCATGCCATTGGATTGGACATGGGAGCATTCACATGGACCCCACGAAGATTGTTGCAATCATAAATTGGGAATATTCGTGCACCGTGCATGATGTGAGGATCTTTCTTGGATTGTCCTACTACTATTGTAGATTTGTGGAAGGCTACTCCAATATCGTTGCACCACTAACATATTTATTGAAGGAGAGATCTTGAAATTGGAAGGAAAGAAAAGGTCTCCATTTGAAGAGTGAAGCACATAATTGTTTTTGCCTTAGTGTTGAAGCTACCAAAATTCAAGCAATCGTTTGAGGTGTAGGACGACACCTCATAATTTGATGTAGGAGCATCACCAGCAAAGCACAAGTGTGGAAGACAACTGGGCGCACTAGCACACATTTGGAAATAATTTTGAATTTCAAACTGAACAATATATTAATGTGATATCTGACATAAGCTCTTTAAGTTATAAATTTATTTAAATGTTTGGAGGTCGAGGCATCAATGAAGTTGATGGGGGAATTTATTTTGTTTTATAGATCAAATTGTAGTACAGATTTGGAGGTTGTGCTCTTATCTGTCTGACGCAATATTTATTGTAATAGTCATGAAGTGGTTGATAGAATTTAATTCCATTCAAGGTAGCATAGAGTAGTTGGAGGGAATGCTCAAAGAGCACCTCTTGGTATGAAGATTTGTAATATTGCCAGTAGGGGTTGATGGTTGTTAGTAGTTTCCAATTGTGGTTGATAGCTATTATAGCGATAATGTATGTAAGTTTAGTTGGATGAATATAACATAGAATATTGTCCCAAATGTGTGTATTGGTATGTGTCTATCTGAAATATGAATGGTAGAACTTATGTTATTTTTCAATTCTCTATTGTTTATGTTCTTAAAATCCATGAATGCATTTGCTTTGTTGAATGTATGAGACATTGTGAGGATTAGATAAGTTTCAATGGTTTCTCTTTGTTGAGTGAGTGAGAGGCATGCATAGTGTCCGCAAGGAGTGCGTGACTAAGTCTATTTCAACTCGAAAGCTCAGAAGAGATAGTGAAACATATAAGTATGCAAAGAGTGCATCGACGTCTGCAAGGAGTGCGTGACAGAGTTTTCAGACTACGAAAGATCAGGGAGGATAGCATGTTTCAATCACGAGTAATAGAAGTTGTTGGAGAATGGTCGCAAGGAGTGTGAAGTCATCCACAAAAGTTTAAGTGTGGAGAGAGATTTGTTGTAAGGTGTGCTCAGGTCAAATTCCCGACTAAGTGTCGAAGAGATTTTTCAGAGGAACAAATCAGAGAAGAAAATCTCAGGAGGAAGAGCGACAAAAATATTTAGGGGGAGAAGTCCCTGAAGTCTTCACTGAACGTCAGTGAACGAGGTTTTTTCTCAGAAGGAGAAGAACGATTCCATACAGTTAGATCTGGTGAAGCTGTGATTCAATCCTGACCATTGATCACATGAGAGTACGTGGCGACAGGATCCAAGAGTTCGTGAATCGAGAGAGTGGAGATCATAAGTGAAAGGCCTTGAGTTTCGCAGGGTCGCAAAGTCCGAACCATTGTGGGTTTGATGGATACGAGGAGACATGGGTGTGAGTTTGAAGAATCGGATTTGAGTGCTTCGGGAAGGAGTGAAGAAAGGATTCAGGATATCCCCGAAGTCTGAAACTGCAAAGGAGGTAGACTCATGGTCACAGTCGTGGTTGCTTGTGGAAGAGCCTCTGTGTGTGGGTAGAATACTTTCAGGTGCCGCAGGGACTGAAGGAGTTGCTCTGACTCAGATATTCAAACGATCCAAGACCAGGAGGTCAAGAATCCCTTTGGAGGGAAGGGGGTTTGTGCCAGGAGTGGTATAAGAGAACAATACATAATTGATTTACGTAGGGAGGAGGATAAATGTCAGCACAATGTCTCCTAGAAGGCGTGTTGATCCACCTATACCCAATAGAGATATGGAAAGATATATGAGAGAATTACATGCAAGGATGGATGCCATGGAAATAGAACAAAGTAGAGCGCCCGATGCTGAAGATGTCATCAAGGCAGAAATTGAAAATGTAGAAGTCGAAGCAGAAGTTGTACTTGAGGATGCTGCGGAATAATGCTTATTGAGAGAGGTTGTCAAATTGGGTTCCAGAGAAAATATTGACATCCAAATGTATGAAGGAAATTTAGATACAGAAGCATTGCTTGACTATATTCAAGCAATGGATAAGTATTTTGACTATGAGGAAGTCGAAGAGGAGATAAAGGTAAGGCATGTTGTCACTAGATTAAAGGGACATGCAACACTGTGGTGGGATAAACTGTAGGCCAACAAAAGGAGAAAGGGAAAGAAAAAGATCAAGAGTTGGGATTGAATGGTAGCCAAGCTTAAGGAGAAATTCATGCCCAAGGATTACGAGATAAATCTGTTCAGGAGGATGCAAAACCTAAGACAAAGAGGATTGATTGTGAAGGAGTACACAGAAGAGTTCTATAAGATGAACATTAGAGTTGGATAGAGGGAAAGAGATGAAGAGAAAGTTTCAAGATACATGAATGGTCTAAGATACGAGATTCAATATGAACTCAATATGATGGCAGTCAGAATGGTTGAATACACGTACCAGATGGCACTGAAAAAAGAAGAGAAATTGGCTAGAAAGAAAAGTTAGCAAAACAGGGGTCGAAGCTCGAACATAGGCAACAGATTTTCCCAAGATAAAGTACAGAAGCCCAGAGATGAGGAAGAGAAGCCACATAGTCACTCTGAGAAAGGAGGAAGTTCTCGAGGAAGACAGAGTGGTGGTAGAATTTCTTTTCCCAGAGGTAGAGGAAGAGGCAAAGGAGGAGAAGTAAGATGTTATGCTTGCAGAAAGACATGGCATATGTCTTGGGATTGTCCCGAGAGAAAGAAAGGAGGTGAAGCTAACATCTCAAAAGCATAGAAGAGAGATGATGATACAGAAGGTGCAAAGGATGGAAGATCCTTGATGATGAAGAAGGTTCTTTTGAAGCAAGAGGTAGATACTAAAAAGCCTGTGCAAAGGAAGAATTTGCTTAGGACAACTTTCAAAATGAAGGACAGAGTTTTCAAGGTGATAATTGACAGCGGGATCACTGAAAACTTAGTATCCACAGAGATGGTGGAGAAGCTAGATGTGGAGACGAATACACATCCAACACTGTACAAAGACTCATGGTTGCAGAAAGGTCATCAGGTAACAGTTACTCAACAATGTCTGGTTAATTTTAAAATAGCAGGATATACAGATGAGATCCTATGTGATGTGATTCCTATGGATGTTTGTCATGTTTTGTTGGGAAGACCCTGGCAATATGATAGAAATGTTATTCATGATGGGAGCAGAAATACATACACCTTAGAAAAAAATGGTAGGACACACATGTTGTTTCTAATTGAGGAAAAGAAGGTGAAAGAGGAAGCCAACACGAGCATACTTCTCATGAGTGGGAAGAAACTCTTGAATGAAGTAAGGAAGAAATAGGAGATGTATTTTGATGTAGTGAGGAAATCGAGGGTTATCCTTACCATTACTTCATTGGAAGATTTACCTGAGGAAGTTTAGGAGCTACTAGAGAACTTTTCTAGTATTGTAGTGGATGAGTTGCCAAACTCATTGCCACCTATTAGGAGCATCAGTCATCACATTGAATTGATAGCAGGAGAAATCCTATCAAACAAAGCAGCATACAGATTGACGCCTCAAGAGAATGAGGAGGTGAAGAGACAGGTTCAAGATCTGTTAGACAAGGGATTGGTCAGAGAAATCTTGAGTCCATGTGCAGTACCAACTGTATTAAGTACGAAGAATGATGGAGGATGGAGAATGTGTATGGACTCGAGGGCCATAAATAAAATCACCTTTAGATACAGGTTTCCATTACCAAGGATGTACAACTTGATATATTGCTTGAGTGGAGATAACTATTTTTCAAAAATAGATTTGAAGAGTGGATATCACCAGATCAGGATGAGAGAAGGTGATGAGTGGAAAACAACATTCAAGATGAATGAGGGGTTATATGAGTGTATTGTTATGCCATTTGTCTTAATGAATGCCCCAAGTACTTTTATGAGACTAATGAATGATGTGTTAAAGGATTTCATTGGTAAGTTTTTGATTGTGTATATAGATGATATATTAGTGTTTAGTAAGAGTAAGGAGGAACACTTGAGACAATTGGAATTGGTGATGAGGAGGCTGCAGCAAGAGAAGTTGTTAATCAATTTAAAAAAAATACTCTTTATTGAAGACAGAGCTCATATATTTGCGTTTAGTTATTTATTCAAATGAATTGAAGATGGATCCTAAAAAGGTGAAAGAAATCAAAGAATGGTCATCACCAAAGAGTATCTTTGAGGTAAGAAGCTTCCATGGGTTAGCAAGTTTTTATCAAAAGTTCATTGGGAATTTTAGCGGGATTATTGCTCAGATGATGGATACAGTAAATAAACGACACACGTCTTTCAAATGGACAAAAGAGGCTGAGAGGAGCTTCAATATATTGAAGGATAATATAATTGAACAACCGATTCTGGTTCTACCATATTTTGGAAAGACGTTTCAGGTAAGATGTGATGCGAGTGGAGTTGCAATTGGAGCAGTCTTAAGCCAAGACATCAGACTTGTTGCATATTTCAGTGAGAAGATGAATGAAGCTAAAAATAATTACTCCACATATGAAAAAGATTTCTATTCCATAATCCAAGCATTGAAGAAATGGAGGCATTATCTCATACCAAAGGATTTTTTTTTGTATAGCGAAAAACACGCTTTGCAATTCATAACCAGACAAGAGAAATTAAACTAGAAACATGTTAAGTGGATAGAGTTTATGCAAAATTTCACTTTTGTCATTAAAAATATTTTGGAAATGATAACAAGGTTGTTGATGCATTGAGCAGGAGAATTTTGATTCTGTCGGAACTTCAAATCAAGACCTTGGGGTTTGATCACCTTAAGAACATGTATCACAGTGATCCGGATTTTGGAGAAGCATAGGAAGCCTGTGCGAATCCTGTGCTGACAGACAAAAGCCAGTGGGATGAATATCTAATTCAATATGGGTTGTTGTTCAAAGGATTCCATTTGTGTATACTGAGATGCTCGATGAGGGAGAATTTACTGAAGGAAAAGCATAGTGGAGGTCTATCCAGACACTTTAGCCATGACAAAACCTTTTTCCAGTTGAACGGTTCGTATTACTGACCAGGTATGAGAGCGGAGGTGAAGAAGTTTGTGAACAATTGTAAGATTTGTCAGTACACCAAGGGGAAGAAACAAAACATTGGATTGTATCAGCCATTGCCTATTCCATAGAGGCATTGGGATGCAATAAGCATGGATTTTGGGTTGGGATTGCCAGGAACACAAAGAGGAAGTGATTCCATATTTGTGGTGGTAGATAGATTTTCGAAGATGGCACACTTTATCCCATGGTAGAAGAACAGTGATGCAACGCATGTTGCAAACTTGTTTTTCAAAGATATTGTGAGACTCCATGGATTTCCCAGGAGTATAGTTTCAGACAGGGATACCAAGTTTGTGGGTCATTTCTGGAGGATGTTGTGGAAAAATTTGGGGATAGAGCTATCCTTTAGTTCTGCATATCATCCATAGACATATGGACAGACTGAGGTGGTGAATAGAAACCTAGGATATTTGATGAGGAGTTTGGTCACTGAACACCATAGTCAGTGGGATCAAATTCTAGCATAAGCCGAGTTTTCATATAATGACTCAGTGAACAAGAGCAATGGGAAAATTCCATTTCAAATCATGTATGGAATGAGCCCAAGGGGAGTTTCAGAATCAAGAAATCTGAATGAAAGTGAGTTTAGAAGCGCGGGGGCTGAAGATTTTTCTACAGATATGCAGGAACTTCACCATCAAATCAAGGAGCAGTTAAAGAAAAGTAGCAGTGAGTATAAGAACAGAGCTGATCAACATAGGAGAAAGATTGAATTTGAAGTTGGAGATAAAGTTCTAGCACACCTGAGAAAGGAAATATTCCAGAGGGGAACATATAATAAGTTGAAGTTAAAAAATATAGGGCGACATAAAATCTTGAGGAGATTTGGCGAGAATTCTTATGAGTTAGAGATACCAAAAGATGTGTGTATATTGCCCATATTTAACATTATAGACCTGTACCTTTACAGGGAAGATGTAAGAAAAGGAGTTGAAAATCAAAGGAAGATTCAGTGGGAGAAACATATGTCTATAGCAGAGAAGCCACAGATGGAAAAGGTCGTAGATCGGCGAGTTGGCAAGAAGACCAGAAGGAAGATGTATTTTGAATACTTAGTGAAATGGAAAAGATAACCAGTAGAAGATGTCAGTTGGATCAATGAAGCAGAGATCCAAAAGCATGGAAGATCGATGCAGGAGCTCATGGATAGGAGTCCATGAATTTTTCATCCAAGGGAGTATGATGGAGGAGCATCGCCAACAAAGCACAAGCGTGGAAGATAGTTGGGTGCACTAGCCCACATTTTGAAATAATTCTGAATATCAAAATTATCAATATATTAATGTGATATCTGACAAAAAATCTTTAAGTTATAAATGTCTTTAAATGTTTGGAGGTCAAGACATCATGAAAGTTGATGGGGGAATGTATTTTGTTTTATAGATCAAATTGCAGTATATATTTGGAGGTTGTGCTCTTATCTGTCTGACACAATATTTATTGTAATAGGCATTAAGTAGTTTATAACATTTAATTCCATTCAAGGTAGCGTAGAGTAGTTGGAGGGAATTCTCGAAGAGCTCCTCTTGGTATGAATCTTTGTAATATTTCCAGTTGGGGTTGACAGTTGTTAGTAGTTGCCAATTGTGGTTGATAGTTGTTGTAGAGGAAATGTATGTAAGTTCAGTTGGATGAATATAATAAAGAATATTGTCCCAAATTTGTGTATGGGTATGTGTCTATCTGAATGAATGGTAGAACTTCTGCTATTTTTCAATTCTCTGTTGTTTTTGTTCTTAAAATCCATGAATGCATTTGCTTTGTTTAATGTATGAGCCGTTGTGAGGATTAGATAAGTTTCAATGGTTTCTCTTTGTTGAGTGAGTGCAAAGTGTACATAGTGTCTCCAAGGAGTGCATGATTGAGTCTATTTCGACTCAAAAGCTCAGAAGAGATAGTGAAACTTATATGTATGCAAGGAGTGCATCGGCATCGGCAAGGAGTGCATGACAACATTTTTAGATTATAAAGCTCAAGGAGGATAGCATGATTCAATCATGGGGAATATAAGTGGTTGGAGAATGGTAACAAGGAGTGTGAAGTCATCCACAAAAGTTGAAGTGTGGAGAGAGATCTGTTTCAAAGCATGCGCAAGTCAAATTCCTGACTAAGTGTTGAAGAGATTATTCAGAGGAACAAATCAGAGAAGGAAAGCTCATCAGGAAGAGTGACAAAAGTATTCATGGGGAGAAGTCCCTGGAGTCTTCACTGAACGTCAGTGAATGAGGTTCGTTCTCAAAAGGAGAAGAACGATTCCAGACCGTTAGATATGGTGAAGTTGTGATTCAATCCTGACCATTGATCACATGTGAGTACGTGGCGACAAAATCCAAGAGTTCGAGAATCGGGAGAGTGGATATCGTAAGTGAAAGTCCTAGAGTTTCATGGGGTCGATAAGTTTGAACTATTGTGGGCCTAGTGGATTCGAGGAGACGCAGGTGTGAGTTCAGAGACTTAGAGTTGAGAACTTTGGGAAGGAGTGAAGAAAGGATTCAGGATTTCCCCGAAGTCTGAAATCGCGAAGGAGGTAAAATCACTGTCATAGCCGTGGTCACTGGTGGAAGATCCTATGTGTGTGGGTAGAATAGTTTTGGGTACTGCAGGGACCCAAGGAGTTGCTCCGAATAAAAGATTCAAATGATCCAAGATTGGGAGGTCAAGCAACCCTTTGGAGGGAAGGGGGTTTGCGCCATAATTTTCCATAGGAGGATTTTTTATGCAGAATGGGCACCCTGTGGCTTTCAAGAGTAGGAAGCTACTAGATCGTGAACGAAGATACCCATTCCATGAGAAGGAAATGACGAAAGTTGGGCAATGTCTACAGTTATGGATGCATTACTTTTTGGAAAGGCCATTTATGTTCAAGATAGATAATCTTCTGAGAACATACTTTGCAACAAAACATAATTTGTCCCCCAAGAAGGAATGTTGGCATGACTTCTTGAAAAAATTTGACATTTCCATCAAGTATTGTCCTAGCAAACATAACGTCGTTGTTAATGCCTTGAGTAAGAAAGATCATCTAGCCACACTTGAGGAAGATTATTTTCCTACAATGTATGGGAGTCATATTTATGTGTTGACAGAGTTGCGAGAGAAGATTAAGGAAGGACTGCTGGTTGATCCAACAACTAAGAACATCATGAAGTAGGTAGAGGAGGGGAATACAAGGAGGTTCTTTCTTCATGATGGGTTATTGTATTTTGGTGAACTCCTATATTTTCTTAATTCAAGCAATATTCACAAGCATCTCTTGAAGGAGTGTCATGACTCACCCTAGGGTGGCCACTCAAGACAATGTAGAAAACTAGCATTGTTGGAGAAATGATACTTTTGGGAGTGTATGGTGTAAAATGTAGAAGACTATGTACAAAATTGTATTATTTATCAACAAGACAAGGTTGAAACCAAAATGAAAGCATGTGTATTGCAACCTTTGTCGATTCTAGAGAATCCTTGGTAAATTATTTCGATGGACTTCATCACACAACTTCATCACACATGGGTGCAATAGAATCATGGTCGTGGTTGATCATTTTTCCAAGTATGTAGTTTCATACCAATGAAGATGTCTTGTGGGGTAGAAGAGGTGGTGTAGATGTTTTTCAAACATGTAGTGAAGAATTGGTGTCGTCCATTGAACATCATTTCAAACAAAGATATAAGGTTCACTTGAAGTTTTGGAAACAATTGTTCAAACGTATTGGAATGAAGTTATTGATTAGCTCTAGTTCCCATATGTAGATAGATGGATAGATATAAAAAAATCAATGGAATTTTGGTGGACTACTTCCAACATTATGTGTGGAAAGATCAGACTAATTGGCCATCTATTAGATGTGGCACAATATAGTTATAACTTGCAGAAAAGTTTCGCGATGGGATACAATACATTTGAATTGATGAATGGGAAACAACCCATCACACGACATATGGTGATGCAAGGCTACTATGAAAAGACTCCATTGGCCTTATGATTCATGATGAGTTGGCGGGATCGGTTGGAATTAACTCATGTACATTTGACATATGCAAGAGGAAGGATGAAGCAATAGGAAGTTGAGGAGAGATATGATAGGCAACTCAAGATAGGAGAACGGGTCTTCATCAGGATGGGAAGGACCCAATTCACACCACCTACTAGGATGGATCCTTCGCTAGTGTGGAGGTATGAAGGTATGTTCAAGATACTTGAGAAGATCAAATAAGTCACCTACAAGTTGGATATTTCGTTTCAAATGAGATCCCACCACGCTGTCTTTCTTTTTAGTAAGCTAAAACCATGTTGAACGTACTTACAAGATCTAGACAGAGTTGAGCTTGTACGCAGTCCAATGATGATTGTTGACTGAGTAGAGTAGAAGGATGAAGAAATTTTGGTGTTCAGAATTTTATGGATTAGAAAGAATTGTCGACATGAGTAATTTTTTATGGAAGGAAAGACTAAAGGAAGATGATTGTTAGTAGAGTCAAGAGGAACTATGGAGGTGGAAGCACAAGATCTACATGTTTGAGGAGAAGTATGGAGGAACATTGATAATAGGATTTCTTAGGATGGAAATAAATTGGGGTGAGGGAGCGTGTAAGAAATCGGGCACCAAGAATAGGTGTGTTCCATCATATCATGCACTTGACTGAAACCACACCCTTGATTGACTAGACAGGAAGTGGGTTGTTAATGAGGAAAGCATTAACTCTCGACCCCTTATTGGTACAAGGTACAATGACCATTAGCACAATGAACTTAGTTACCTAAGTAAGTGATTTATTCTCCTTCCTTAACCAATTTCACATTGGATTGATTCATGAGTCAAGGGAACACTGGGATTCGTGAGGAAAGTGAACTACAATGCACAGGGTAATAAATTCTATGAACTTGAGAACAATTCTCTCACCCACTGAGTTGTAGGCTTTGAATAAGTATGTAAGAGGTAAGATTGAGTGCCAATTGAATCCACGATTGATGATACATGCTTAGTTCACATAATAGATAAGAATGTTTCTTATATTGGGTGATCTTGAACGCCTTGGGAATGTGAAACCCAAAGGGAGCTTAACTAATATGTCTTATGACACAAGTTAAATGATGGATAGTTTTACAAAGAATTGTCGGTAGGACTTGGGTGCTACACCAACAAAATGAATCAGCTAAGGAAGGGGAGGGTGTTCTTAGGTGAGTCATTCGACTCACCTAACAGAGATGCACACCCACAACAAGAGTTGGGTGGATTATTAGTTGGCATGACTTGGTGAAATGTCATGTTGGCTCACCCATGGGCATAGATACACAAAATTTGGCAAGGATCGCTGCATATAAAGGCACAAGGGTGAAACCACAAGGAAAGGAGAACAACAAGTCATGAGGTGTCAAGAAGTTCGACAACCAAGAGGGGATTCAAGAGACCGAGGAAAGGGGAAACATGAATCACAAGTATAAAGCATGAGGGTGAAGGGTTTCGTTAAGTGCTCTGGTCATGGAACGAATAGGTTCACAAGGTAGACATGACATAGGTTTATCCTATGCATTTTTCATAGGTGTATTGTTGTATATGATTGAGAGGAGGCTCCTTGTAAATATTCTTTGGTGTGGCATGAGCTAAAGGATCACACAATGTTGTCTATTTTAATATACTTGGGTGTTAGGTCAGTTTGTATGCCCAAATTATTTACAAAAACATCTTATTGTGTACTTGATTTGTTCTTGTTACTTGTTGCATGTTCTAAGTATGAATATTATCATGGGATGCTAAATGATAAAGATTATAAGTTTTAGGTGTATTCTGAGTCAAGTAGACCGGGGTGTCCTTGTCATTGAGTCGAAAAGTTGTTGTTTCACACACTATTGAGGATGTATATATATATATATATATATATATATATATATATATATATATATATATATATATATAACATATATATAACATAACCAATTTTACAGAGTAGGAAAATATAAAAAAACAGAGCTATGACATTAGCTTAATACATTTGAGATCGGTGTTTTTCATTCACATGTTCTTGAAGGCGAGTGAAGAGGATACACACTGCTCAACACTACTAAGACTCAGACTAGACTCTCTCTCAATTCTCAAATGCCTGAATGAGAGGGGTAGAGCCTTATTTATACAAATTCTAGTAGGTTACCAGTAGACATAAACTGGCAACTGCCGGTAAACAAAAGATTCCTTTTAAGTGGATGGGACAGCTGTGGACTATAGCTGTTATCTCGTCCCTTAGAGGCTCGGCCATATGGGGACCCATACCAACTTTTACAGAATGACTTTGACAAAAGAAAATATTTTCATATCTATGTATATACTCTATCACATGATTACATAGTGGAGTTCTACAGGAACCCACGAAACTGACGGAACACCACTGTCAGCCCATTAGACATGAAAATAATCAATACATCATTATTACAAAATAGTGAGCCCTTGGCCCATCATGCTTCCATACGATTAACTATGGTGTACTCAGCAATGGAATCAAATGACCCATCACTGTCATAGTCGAAATGACTGCTGGGTGGAGAACTATGTTCATTTGAGAATGGTGGCAATCCGCTGAAGCATTTGTAAAATGGAGATCCCTGCATGGATGGTATCAATTCATCTTCAGGGACACATAAGTCACCAAAATACTCACTGGTAACTTTATAAGACTGAGGCTGTGGTGGCTCAAACTTTTCAAAATGCATCTCACTTCCTTGGAATGATAAATTAAAAACAAACCATCCCTCATAATGAGTAGCTTCTTCTATTTCTTCTCTAAACCATTGTTTAAAAGCATCCTTATTGGTACCAAAGAAATCAACATCTCTAGGACAATAAGTCCAATATAAAATATACAGCCAACGAGACCACCAGATAGGAGTATCTTTGAAAGTGGAGCATTCAAAGATTATCCAACAACAACCATCATGTTTTACTTGGAGCATTATTTTGCAATTGTTTTCATATGATATACAAGGAGTATATATGAGGATATATTTCTGTCCTTGCATTGGTCCTCCTGTGACTGATCCTCTTGCCATTATTTGGCTTTCTCTGAAGTAAGCAAAATAAGATGTACCTTGTTTATATTTTTGTATCCAATTATTTAGGATATTTATATAGGCTGGATTACTTCTAATATAACAACTTAAACAATTAAAACAGTAACAGTATTCACAATCTATACACACTAGGACCCATTTGAATCCTAGTGGAGGAGCATCCCTTATGCTCAAGGAGGATGAAGCCATTTAATGGTTTTATCTTTGTCTTTAGATGGAGTAGATTCTCTAGTAAGCAGATCAGCAACACAATTATCTTTACCAGGCTTGTAATGGATTTCAAAGTCAAATCCATCAAGCCACAAGCTCCATCACAAAATTTTGTTGTTTCCCTGTTCCAACATACGTTGGTTAGACAACATTCCCTTCATGTGCTTTAGATCTGTTCTTACAACAAAATGTACAGGTTTTAAAAACAATCTGAATTTCTTAATGCCATTTTTGACAACAAGAATTTCTTTATGAGAAGAAGGGTATCTTGAATCAATATCATTGAAACATCCAGAAGCATATATACAAACTTCTTCGAATTTGGGACCATTTTTCTACAACAATACTACTGCCCAAGTATCATTTGAGGCATCAATTTCTAGTATTAGTTGTAAGGTCATATCTGGAAGATATAGCTTAGGGAGATTCTGGATCTTCTGCTTTATAATCTGGACAGCTTGAGTCATGTTATAATTCCATGGTATAACTTTAATTAATCTCTTCTGGAGTATCCTGACATCCTTTGCTTGATTTTCATAGAACTGTCGGATATAGTTCAAACAACCAAGGAATCTTTGTAGTTGTTTCTAGTCAAGAATTTCATCAGGGAATTCTGAAAGTTTCTTCAAAATATGATCTTGGAGTTCTACTTCCCCTTTGGATAGTATCAACCCAAGATATTCAATCTTTTTCTGTGCCCAACAAAGCTTAGAACGAATGAGCACTAATCCATGTTTATACAAGAGGTCATAAACAACCTTCAAATGTTGTACATGAGCTTTACAATCTACAGAACAGACAAGCAAATCATCAATATATACAATTACAAAATTGAGGTGTTTGAAGATATCATCCATTCTTTTCTGGAATTCAGATGGAGCATTCTTCAAACCAAAGGGCATCACTTTCCACTAATATTGGCCATTGGGAACAACAAATGTAGTTTTATATCTGTCTTTAGGGATTATCCCGATTTGCCAAAATCCACTTTTCAAATCAAATTTACTGAAAACATTACACTTCCCAATCTTTGAAAACAACAACTCTTTGGATGGTAAGGGAAACCTGGTAGGGAGTAGAGCATCATTCAAAGCTCTATAGTTTTGGGATGTTTTGGGTTTCATCCACCAACTCAAGATTGGCGTGATGTGATTTTTTATCATCCCCAAACTTTGTCCTATTTCATAGTTTGTGTTAGCATAACCTCCCAAGATTTACAACCCAAGACTTATTTAGGACACTCTAACTATAATGAATGGTTGGATGCCAAGATTTACTGGATATGTCCTTCTCCAATTTTTTCCCCTTGGTCACCTAATGACCCCATTCTTTGAGGCTTTCATAATTTGGGACCTCTTCATTTGTAGGTGGTTCTCTCTATAATCCCTCTTCTTCTCGTATCTTATCCTATTTCACCTATTACTATCCTTCTCTATCATAAAGGGATCCATCCATGTCCCTTTTTTCGTTCCTTCACCTTCCCTCCCCATATTTCTTCAATCCATACTGTCTCCTAAAACTTATCTTCTACTTAGCGAAGGTTTCCCTCCATCCTCTATTTACTTCTTTAGGATGGAACTTCCACTAAAATCTTTAACAGATAAGAACCAACCTACCCCTTTTCCATCATATTGATAATTTTGGTTACCTTAATCCTCCCTAGCCTCTCTACTATCATTACCATCTCATGTTAGTCTTCCTCTACTCTCTCTTGTCTTGTCATGCACTCATTTACTCTCTCTCTCCTATATCCTTGAAAGTTAATTATAATGTTACCCCTCACCTCTATTGGTTTGTATTAACAAAATAGGATGTTTAGACATCCTTTCTAGTTTGTCCTCAGACATGGATATTTTACAAGATCAAGGATGTGATCATCCTCACTAGCTAATATAGATAAAACTTGTCAGATCACAAACCTACATGGGTACTTTTCTTGTCCCCTCTTTGGTAAAATTTGTCCCAACATACACATATGCACATTAGTGATCTACCTAGGAGGGAGGAAATTGAATGTTAGTTGAAACACCAAAAACCTCTAAAAAACTATTAGTTGAGTCACCATAAACCTCTCAAAAAAAGAAGTAAATAACTCTAAAGAAAAGGAGAAAAAATGTATCCCATCAAACATGTTACAACAATCATCCAATGGAATATAAAACTATCATAAAATAATATCACACCATCTGATTAGTCTAGACATGTCAAATAGACTATCTACATAATGCATCAAAAAGAAACTAATGCACTACCCATTAGAGGTATGGTGTGCTAGTGACATGATTAGAAGGGACAAGCACTTGACCTCCTCTTCTCCACAAGAATGTAAATACAACTGACCCCTAGAAACTTGAAAGTCATTGTGGTCAGTGACATTTTCACCAACATATCTATGAAAATATTCTGGCTGACCCTTACCAACGTCGCACTACTACATATGGTTTTTAATTCCAATGAGGATTTTTGATGGTATGGATAAAATCGACCTTACCATAAGAAATTACTAACTAATTCTCAAAATTTCATTATACTTATTTCTTGGTTCCCTGACGTTCATTAGACTTCCAAATACGTCTATTAGTCATCCCACTTCCAAATCCCCTTCGACAATTAGCAATAAAACAACCTAATATGTGACCCTCTCAACTACAACTAAAACCTCCTATATATGGGTAAGACCATTGATGTTTCCACACTGACATCACCGTCATGAACCCACCACCACCCCATGGCCTTCCATCATGTCACTTTCACACCAACAAAGTACTCATTGCATTAGTCCATTTGGCACCTTGGGAATGAATTGTTCCAACTAGGGGGGATAAAATTCTCATTAGGGTATTATTATGCCCACTAAGGTGTAACAGGTTGTCTCGAGATGTCAATTAAATTTTACTAGATGAGATATATTGTAAAGGGAAAGGATTAATAGATGAAACAAGTGAGGTTAAAAGTTCACATGATGTGGGAAAGGATAATACCTGACATAGATCGATTGTGCTATCATATAGGATATGAGTGAATATCAAGTCTGAAGTTAGTTATTGTGACCATTGATGTCGTATGATGGTTAGTATTGACCAGTTCCATGTCCCAAAGTTACCCATTTGTAGAATATAGGGAAGGAGTGTTAATGTCATTCGATTAAGACTTAGCACAATATGTCGACCATGGGGGAAACTTGGGAAGGATTAAGGTGTCCATATCATAGGTCATAGGACTAGATCCTTATATGGATGGTTCCATCATTTAAGAAGAACCACACCACATCAATGATAGTCCAGGAGGACCCAAGACAAAGAAAGGGTAGTCTCCAACAGTAGTGGGACTATAACAACCCCACTATAATCTTCAGTTTAATTAATGCATAGTGTAGAGATAAATGCAGCTATGGCTAAGCAATGTAAATGTGAAATGTATTTCTAAATTGTAAATAAATATTATGAAATACTAGTTGTTGGGATATGGATAGAGATGGGGGATGATTAATCCACAAGAGAGGGGGACTACCTAGAGAGTGTCCAGGAGGGGTCCAAAGGAAAATAATTTATGGGTGTTAATTCAAATCCACATTTATGAATTTTATTATCATTTGGGGAAACCTTCTATTTTTTTGTTGAGTATATGAGAGCCCAATCATTGAATACATGTCATAGGGTGGGTGTGAGCGTCACATCCCATAGTTATTGGAGAGTATGGGGATGAAGTACAATTCACATTGGGAAAAGTAAGCAACCAGTTGTCTTGGGAAAGAATGTTGGATTACTAAGAGGGGGGTGAATCAATAATAGAGCAATAATCCTTTTTAACCACAAAATGCAAGTGTTATATCAATGTATCATTATCATCCAATAGTTTCAAATTAAATAAACAATGAACAAATGAGAAATCATATACGTACACAATACACCAATGTTTTTACGTGGAAACCCAAAGTGGGAGAAAAACACATAATTCTTTTTCTTATATGTCTTTAAGAATTACATTCACTGGAAGCACCAACATCCTTTGTTTTCCAGCTGCAACTGGAAGGAGGCTCCAACCCCCTAGTTTCTCAGGCTACAACCTGAAGGAAGCTCCAAATCCCCAATTCTCTGGCTACAACCCGAGGGAAGCTCCAACTCCCCAATTCCCTGGCTACAACTAGAAGGAGGATACAACCCCCTATGTTCTTCAACTACAACCCGAAGGTGGATACAACCACATGTCCTTTCCTCGTCCAACTACCCTGACGTAGAAGTAGAATGATGGAACCATTGTCACACTATCACTGTGAAATATACTGTTGTAAACCCGTACCAATCAACCTGTAATCAACCTATAACAACATGTACCATACATGAACATATACCTAAACCTATAACATAAACAAATGCATCAACCATGCACCAAACATGTAAAAATAACCTATCACAATAACATGTCCAAACAACCTGTAATCAATATGTTCCATAAACAAGTGCATCAACCATGCACCAACCTATACCTCAAGTTGTACCATCAACGAGTGCATCAACCATGCACCAAATATGTACCAATCATGCATCAAATACACATAAACTATGACTCATCAAGATGTACCAACATCATCAACTATACACGTCATGTATGTGCCAACTCATCAACTACTTCTCTCAACCATGTACCCAACATGTACCTCAACCAAAAACCCTCGTCAATTTCATCATCCAAATCTGATTTGTAACTCTATAATACACCTAGTGTATATTATCACATACTTGCAAAACTTCCTTAACTTTAACAAAAAAAGACTAGCATTTTCATCAAACTTGATTTTAGTCTCACATGACTAATTTTGGATTAGTCAAAAACCCCGACTTGAAATAATCATAAATATGTACCTATAATGAATAAAGATCTGAAAATAGTACACAATGTTCTTTAGTGTCTTTTATGCAATTCCTCCAGGTTTCACAAATTGGAACCTCTCAGAAAAGGAGTTATAGCAAACATGGCATAACTTATTGAATTATGTCTTATTCTAGAGAGAGAACTTGTAGAGCAGGTGCCACACAGAATATTTGTTGTATGGATATGAAAATGGTACACAAAATACTACAGACTATACTCTAACCAATAGATTTGGTATTACTTAATTTGGATCTGTTATGAAGAAGTTATGACATTGTTACCCGAAACACATGTTTTAGACTAGTTTCAGAACTAGCCACAAACCCTATTTTCCACAGAGTGTAACTTCAAAAAAACAATGATCGACAAGATTAAATCGTTTTCAAAACTACTTGGATATGTTTCCTCAACGACCTCCCAATTTCACGGTTTGACTCATTCTAGAAAAAAATTAATTGTGAAAATGGTGAGATGACCTGTAAATAACGTACCTTAGAAAGCATCATCAGAAGAATTTATTCTCCCTTGAATTTCAACCTTCTTTACTTCACCTTCCCTCTAAAATTTGGTTTAGATATCCTTTGGTTACCTCAGTCACTTATATATATCCATATGTTCAAGTGCAATTAAAAATGAGAGACCCTTGCCTCTTATTTATACTTTGATGTAGCTTCCTTAAGGGGTTACCTTCTAACCATCTTAACCCACTTTCCTTATTTTAGGGATAACCCACTTCTAACCACTTGTCCAGTTAGTATTTTCTCCATTAACTTTATTATTTAAATAATTTCTTTTGTATCAACTTTGAATTATAGTACACTCATCACTTCTCCTTATTATTTAAATAATTTTTTCTTTGCAACCACTTTGACCTTTTGGGGTTTCTAGAGGACTCATGAGGGTTCTCCAACTTGACATGGACATAATTCTTTAACCGTGAGGATTTATGTGACGTTCCACATACAACCAGAAATGGCATGACATGTAATATCCATATAGAATAATCTTACCTCAAAATATAATAAAAATAATACCATTATACATCAAACAAACTTGGGTCCATTACCCAAATATTTGTGCTACCAGAATTCTCTACCGAACTTTCTTCAAGGGTTGACATCAATGAAAACAACCCAAATAATAAGAAATCTCCCCCTTTGGCATTGATGGAAACACTTTAATGAAATAATGAATTCATATCACTCATGCTCCCCCTGTGACCATCGCTCCCTTTGTAACCATGCCTCTGTGCTCATTCTCCAAGCATTTACCTTTGCATCTGATAAATCTATCCCCCTTTGTCATCAATGGAAAGGTATATTTTCATTCGAGGATTCTCCCCCTGACTGAAATTTCCTTGGGGATACTCCCTATGACTGAACTATTCCTGAAACTGATCCCCCAACCCGAACTGTCCTCTTTATGGTGCTTCCATGTGTAAATCTAAGACATATAATATAGGCATTAAAAAACATTCATTTTGGAGTAGAAATTACTCCAAGTCTCTGGAGAAAATACTCAAAGGCTTCCCTTGGAAATGGTTTTGTAAAGATGTCTGACACTTGTTCTTTTTTTCCCACACATTCAACTCTGATGTTCCTGTTTGCAACCTGTTCCCATAGAAAGTGATACTTTATTGGAATGTGCTTCGTCTTGGAGTGCATCACTGAGTTCTTTGAGATACTAATGGTGCTTGTATTATCACAATAGATTGGAATGGTCTCATCATACTCAACCTGTATATCCAAGTAGAACAATGGTCCATTGGTGCTTCGTCGATCATCAATGCAACCTTCCCAATCTGCATCTGTGTAGGAAATAAGTGATAGATCCTTTCCTTTTGGATACCATAATACAAAATCTTATGTTCCTTTGAGATATCTGAAAATCCTCTTCACTGCTAATACATGTGATTCCTTTGGTGTTGCTTGAAATTGTACCACCTGTCCAACTTCCTGCATTACATCTGGTCTAGATGTTGTCACATATAGTAAGCTACCAATCATTGACCTGTATTGTCTCCAGTTTGTAGGCTTTGAATCATCATCTTTTCTCAACTTGCAACTGGTTTTCATAGGAGTGGTAACTAGTTTGTAATCTTCCATTCTGAACCTCTTTAACATTTCTTTAATATACTTAGTTTGAGAAATACAAATTCCTTGGTTTCTTTGACGTATATGGATACCCAGAAAGAATGATAGTTTTCCAAGTAATGAAATTTCAAATTCATTCTGCATATCCTTTGCAAATATTTGGCTTAACCTATCATAATTACTTCCAAAAATAATATCATCAATATAAACTTCAATTAATAAAATTCCATCTTGAATTACCTTGATGTAGAGGTTGTTGTCTGCATTTCCTTTTCTGAACCCTGATTGCTGTAGATATTTATCCTATCTAGAGTACCATGCTATAGGAACCAATTGTTCAATTTAGACTTCTTCTTTAAGTTCCCCATTTAGAAAAACTAATTTCACATCCATATATGTCCATATTGTTCAAGACTTTGTTACACAAATGTCCATAATTTTGCCTCATATGTCATTGTACTATCATGAAATACTACTAAAACTGATTAATTTATCATATTGTACTTCTGCTAACTGAATGCACTGAATCTGTCTACTCAAATTATGCAAGTTGCTCAAAGGTTGGTTCTTTGGTATGTCTCAACTGCCGCATAGATTCCCCCTATCTATTATTCATATTATATGGGAGTCTCTAAGATAGATGACACAAGAAAATTCATTCTCTAAAGTGTATTCATCATCATTTCCATTAGTAGATTCATCATCTCTTTGAGCTCTGACTTCTTTCTTTCTGTCTGTGGATTCAACTTTCACTATAATGCCTAAAAGTACAATCTCTTGAACTTGTTCCTTATTTATATGTCCTTCTTTTCTTTCATTTATTTTCCAAATATTTTTGTATCTCACATCTTTCCTTTTCTATGTAGAATTTTATTCATCTCGTTTTATTTCCAATCTTGTGATCTCTGGGACCTGGTCTTTGTTCACCAGTTCTTCGTGTTTTGAACAACCACTATCAACATACCAACCATGCTCCTTCTTCTTAGCTTGTAGAGCGAGTGTGCATTCTTCATTACTATATTGATTATGCTTTCTTATCCATGTTCTCTTCTGAGGGTCTTGTCTATGATTGTTGTTTTTCTATTGTGGTTCTCTAGGAGGGACTGTCATTCTACAATCGTTGGCCATGTGTCCAAAGTTATTGCACTTGTATAATTCCACTTCAGTGATCAATGATTCAAACATGTTGTAGCTTATTCTCTTTGTTTCACTAGTGTTACACATGATTTTGGTCACTCTGGTGATGTCTTAACCATGGTGCATGCAGGCTCCCAACAAAGACTTTTTGCCTAAGAAAAGTGTCCCTTGTCTCTTTCCAAAAACATACTTTTAAAGTGAGTTCACAGGCTACCTATAGCCTAGGGTGTGAGAATCCCTCATTCTTGCAGGCCACCTACACTTAGGGTGTTGACTTCTCGCAGTTTTCTCCATACACAGGGTGTGAACTTGTTTTTATTCTTGGAAAAGAGGAGAGGTCTCGAGGGTTCTATAAGGGAATCTTCTAGAAAATGAGTTGCCATTCGTATGGTTTTCATTTTACTGACTTCTCAGATTTGATGGGATCATCCTCATCCATGTAACCATCTCTCCTTCTCCTATATATTGAAGGGTTTCTCATGGAAAAGTTTAAGAAAGATTAATTGAAGAATTGGTGAAAGAATTGTGTGAAGAACCCTGATTGGACAGAGGCTTAAAGACTCTAGTTGGTCTATCAAGAGGAATTGGATCTTCTTGATGCAAGTATAGAGCAAGTGTGTGTGTTGGAACCAAGGGTCACTGAAAGGAAGCTTGCAACATCAATACGATCAGGTTGTATCTTCTACTTTCAATTAATATGATACAACGGCATGTCCCTTTCCCATAAAGTCATTCTTAATTTAATGTGTAATTCCTTGATCATATACATAAGTTGACGTTGAATACATTTTTCTATCTTCACTTTGGTTGGTTTTTGTTTTCTTAGAATTGACCTCATGAGAGCACCAGAGTGAAGTAGGAGCAATAGGGACTTTAGGAAGCGATATAAAGGTATGCCACTTGTTCCTCCCTATTAATAGATTCAATGATTACAACTTAGGGGAAGATTCATGTCCTGTCCTTTTTTTTTCTAGATCCAGGTGGATCTAGGGAGATCTGTTAGTGTCTGCACCTACCGATTAGTACGATAACAAAATTGGCAACTCCACTGGGGATGCAACCAAATTTTTTAGTGGTTTTTGGTGTTTTTCCTTGGCCGTTTTCTCTTACCTTACCATTTTTTCATCTCTATCAATCTCTGAGTCTTGAGGAGACCCTGACAGACTCTCTAGGTCCAGAGGTTCCTTCAAAAATTTTGTCTTTTTTCTAAATTTTTCTTAGTTTCAAGCATTCTCGCACTGAACCCTTCTATAGCCTGTGAGAACCCTTAGAGTTCACACCTTTCTTTTCAGTCCAATGCCAACCTCTCGCACTCTGCTTGTGGCCAGCCTGCGAGAATGCTCCATTCTTGCACTGTACACCACTGCTTGACTATGAACCCATTTGCAAATTTTGGGATTAAGGTGTTTTGTATGCTTAGATGCCCAGATTTATATGTATGTCTGAAGAAAACTTCTTGGGCCACTGATTGATTGTTTCTTGACTTCAGATTTTGTGAATGATTAGTCTTCGGAAATCAAAAGCTCTTCTTGTTCATTTTTTCTCCACTTTTATTTCTTGACCTTTTCTTGACAAGGATATAATCTCTGGTCCTGTAATCTGAGTGCTTGTTTGGTTGGGAGCCAATGATCGGTTTAAAAGTTGGGATTGATTGTCTTTTTCAATTGCTCATTACTTGGAAAATTGTTACTCTCATGCATTTGAAAAGACTAGCCTTGCCTGCTTGTTATGTTTGTCTTCATTGAAAGATTGGTTTGGGTTTTTTGTATATTGCTTTTCATTAATTGTTTGTCTTTTATTAGTTCCACCATTGTTGTGTGGTTTCTATTGAAAATTAAAAAACATTTTTCTTTTTAAGGAAAATTGTTATTTCGAAAATATTGGCACTCAATCATTGAAATCAAACGAATAGAGAATTGGCATTGATCATGATTTGTTGATATTTCATTTTCAAAGAAGACTATATATCGTAGTTCAAGATTTTTCCAGAAAAATCCTCTTTTCCTCCCGTACATAGGATTCATCGAATAAGAATTGATGTTTTTCATTCCTATCTATGCATTGTTGGGTCAGAGTCTCACACAACATCAGTTTCATTCCTGTCTCCTTTGAGTAACAACAACCTTTAATAATATCGTACGAATTTTAAAATTTAACTAGTAACTCTTTTCTAGGACTCTATTACACCAACATTAGCTAGGCTAGAGCTTTGGAATAGGTAGAGAGATACACTCTCCAAAGCAAAAAACACACAATATCATTTTGTGGTAAGGAGTGTCAAATTCCATTTGCAAAATTTTGTCCTAGGAAGCCCTTCTCACACAAGGGTCAAACCCAAGGTCGCATTGATATTGAAAAAGTTACTCACCCTACTTTGTTGATATCGATGTAGAGATTACACGTATTATGAGGGTCACTTGAAGGTATACCCACAATGATGAGTGGAAGCCTCTCAAGATGATTTTGGGCTAGATACCTTTCCCTTGTGTGTGGATCAGACTGTCAACTGTCCCCCCAGGATTTATTGTTGTTTGTGGTAACCTTAGTGGCCTATCTTCTTAGGGTCTTACACAAGGTGACTGTGAAGGGGCAAGTCTTCATGGTACTTGGAATCGACATTGGCCAAACTCACTCGGGCTCCTTGGAGGGTATACCCACAATTATGTGTGGGAGCTTGCACCAAGGTGTAAGTCCGTTAAGTAGGTCGTCAACGTAACTTTTCCACCCTAGCTCAACCCCTTCTTGTCTCATTGTTGTGACGTTGGATTTCATCACCAACTAGTGACTTCAGAATTAGAAGGTATTGTTTGCTTGGTTTTTCTTCCTAGATTTTTTAACTAGCGCATGTTGTTTGTTTGCCCAAGTTGACCATAGAATTTTCTTTGTAAGTTTTTAACTCAATCACAATTGACCCTCCACATCGTTCATGTAGAATGCAAGGCTTACCCCCAGAAAATCTGGAAGGTTCTCAACCATTGCCTACCAACTCACTGGAGGGCTCTCCTCAACAGAGTGAAGTCCAAGACATCACCACCCCACAAGTGGAAAGAACTAACTCTCTAGAACGATTCCAAATTTCCAATTCTTGAGAGGACTTTCGACTTCACCTCGACTCTGAGAGACGTATTGTGCGACTGAATTCTTCTAGAGAACTAGTTGTTCAGTCTTCTGGATCACCAACTAGGCCTTTCCTAGGACCTGAGGGTCAAGATCCTTTTTGGGCTACCAAAATTTGTAGATGAGACCTCTTTGGCTCGGGAGAAGGTGTTGATATCACTGTCTCACCTGAGCTACCTGAAACATCTAATCTAGACACAATACCATTTACTAATGCTTATTATTTTCCTGGTACAAAAGCCTCACAAGCCGACCACATCATGACTCTCCCTTTACAAACAATACATCACATAGATACTGCGATTCTTCACACCAAGATTACCATGGCTAGCCAAGCCCCCATTGGCACACTGCTTTCGCACAGAGTCACCCTGAAACTTCCACCCAGATACCGTGTGTTGAATGCCTCTATCTCCGTTCCTACGCAAATCACATCTGGAACTCCTGGTGGTCCCACTTATTCTATGCATTTTCCTCCCGGTTTCATTCCGACACTTCCTTCGCCCCCTTTCACAGGACCTTTTCCATCCTCTATCAGAGGTGCTGATCCTAGTGGCACCATTCTATCGTTCACAACAAATTACCAGATTCTTGTTGGTGGACAATTTCACCAAGGAGGCCCAACTCAACCCCCCCTCACAGGGAAAATCCCAATTGGAACACAACCCTCGATTGGAGGACAACCCCCACCGACCCCACCCTATGGACAAAACATACCTCCATCCTTGGCCTAGTATTGGAACCATTTGATACAACATAATCCTCAATCGACTGGGGGGCAACAACCTCAAGCTACATCCATTATACCCCCTAGTATAGGCCAACCATATCCAGGTACGTCCCATCCTATTTGGGGCTCAAATGCTCCACCCCATGCCCTTGTTTAAGGATATAATCCCATGAGTTATTTTCCTTCACAATAACCACCGAATCTACCTGGATCTTCTCATTATATGCAGACTACTTATGGTCCCACTAGTTTGCCAACGGGACTCCCTCCCCAAAGCCACCAGTATCCGCATGTGAATAGACAGTTACCTTTCTTAGCCACTTTGGACCTCCCGGATCTGTTGAGGATTTTAAATGATCTGATTCGTCACTCTCCCTAATGGCCCGCCATATCGGCCAAACTACCATCTGACATCCCTAAATTCAATGGAAAAGCAGGAGAGGACCCGAACAATCATGTAATAACTTTCCACCTTTGGTGCTCATCCAACTCCTTGATGGATGACTCTATTCGTTTACGCCTTTTTCAACAAACTCTCACAGGTTCTGCCACAAAGTGGTATATAGAATTACCATGAGGGTTCTTCGCTGACTTCAACACCCTCACTATGGCTTTCCTCACCCACTACCAGTTACTGATCTGGTATGAAATAGGGACCGAGATTTTGAGTTCTTTCAAACAAACCAAATCCACTCATATCTCCGATCACATTCATGAATGGCAACGGAGATGACGTCTCATCAAACTCAAACTTCCTGATCAGTTGCTGGCAGAGTGGTTCATTAAATATTTTGTGAATGACATCGGTCATGATATTGCCATGGGTGGATTTTTCATAGAAGAACATGCCATTAGTCGTGCTCAATACCTTGACCTCGTTTACTCACAAACAGGTACTATTTATGACTTACTCCTTGATGCACCTCATCCTTCTACTTCCACCACTTCAACTACTCCTACTGCTTCTCATGCAGCTGACAGTGTGATTGGCACTTCCCATGCCCAACCACATTTCACCCAAACTTCTAGAAACAACCCCAAATCCATTTCTTCTAATGTTCAAAATGCTCTGTCTCCTACCCCTCCCACCAGCAAGACTTCTGAGGTAAATGTTGTTCAATCTACCCCCACCGGTAAAAACAAATCCAGAAAGGTAGAGGGTAAGAATAAGGAGGACAAAAATAATTCGCAAGAAGAAAGAATCAAAACACCACCTGTTGACGATAAGGATAAGCGCAAACCCTGATACCCTTGTCTTATCTGTGGTGATGATCACTACACTAAGGATTTCCCACGACGAGATGAGGTTACTAATTTCCTCCAAGGGACCATGAAACCACCCACTCCAGTCATTTTGTTACAACCCTTCCCTTCTCAACAACAGGCCCAATTGGTCATTCATGACCAACCCTCCCCCTCCAATACATCCTATGTCTTAATGTGTACAGGAGATTTGAAGAAAAATGACATCACACTTACCACTCAAGCCAAATATTATTCCTCCTCTAAAGAGAAGGTTGATGCTTTACCTCCTTCATTGGTCCAACCATCTCCCACGGCTCCACCTACCAACGGTCCTCTTCATATCAAATGACTGAGCCTTGACACAGTCCTTCACCCTCCTCCAAAGGGAGTCGTTCAAAAATCGTCTTTCAATCCTCATGCTCGTGCTGCCCAGAACTGCAGTATTGTTGAAGCTCTGGCCCAAGCACCATCCGCGATGTCATCCCTCGAAGTCCTTCAAAGTTGTCCTATACAACAGAAGGCATTGTTGAAATCTATCGGTGGAATTGACCCTATAGATATGAATTTAATAATTTTTGACTTGGAATAACACATTCCAAGGTTACCCCCTCAACTCACATTCCAAATACAAGTTATTGTCTCCGACAAAAACATTTGTAGAACTATTATTGATGAGGGTGCCTCGACGTGTGTCATGTCTATTACCTACTGGAAATCCATTGGCTCTCCCTCTTTGACCGAATCCCACAACACACTCAAAGCCTTTAATGGCTCAGATTTTAAGCCTTACGGTGTCCTCCCTTCACTGCCAATTACGTTAGAAGGTAAGACGGTCTAAGTTGAAGTGGAAGTCTTTGACGCTCCTCTCGATTACAACCTTCTACTTGGCCATAGCTGGATTGATTCCATGCACGCAGTTCTGTCGACTCTTTTTCATGTTGTACGTTTCCCACATCAAGGAAAGTTAATTACTGTCGACCAATTAGCCTTCTTTAACTCAAATGCACATACTAGCAACGTATCGTTCATTGCCAAAACCCCCCTCAAATACGGGAACGTCGGTGTGGGTCTTCTTAAAGACTCCTTGTTAATGGGTACCTTCCCCATCCCACCACCCGATGTTCCACATCCGTCTGTCACTTCAATTAACATGATATTCACCTCTATTCACGGAACCACTACGTCTCATGACCCATGGATGGTACTCGACCCTGACGATCATCTTCGTTATGGTGATGAAATGTCTTTGATTCTGGTCGAATCCGCCTATCAGGCCATTCAATTGACAACTCCTTCTACCCCCTCTCTTGGTGATTTATCTCCAGATCCGTTCCGCATCATTTTTCCCATGGATAAAATGATTATGTTTGTCATGGAAGACACCCCCTGGGACGATGGACATCATCATTCCATCCTCTTCCTGGAACCACACACCATCGAGAGCTACCAATGGATCTCGACCCCGTCGACCATTGTCATCATTTCCAGCATTCTTGAGTCCACACATGATGTATTTTCTGAAGGGAACTTAAGTAATATCTTACCCACCATTCCCCTCGACATATCTATAAAACCTGGAATTGTAAAAAATGTGCATATCAGAGCTTCATGTTCCCCTGACGAGATCGTCACCTACAAGTCACTTTTCAAATAATTTCGTGATGTCTTTGCCTGGATCTATGAAGAAATGTTGGGTATTGACCCTGACATTGTGATACATGAGATCAAGACATACCCAGATGCTAAACCCATCCGGCAATGCCTTCGTCTGGTCCACCCATGTAAAATGACCGCTATCAAGCTTGAAGTCGAGAAACTTCTCAAAGCCGGCTTTATTTACCTGGTGGCTCTCATTGACTGGGTTTCCAATATTGTTCTGATCAACAAGAAACAAGGCACAATCCATGTGTACGTTGATTATAGGGATATTAACAAAGCATGTCCTAAAGACAACTTTCCTAGCCCCTTCGTTGACCAGATTGTCGACGATTGCACCGAAAGTGAAATCTTCTGATGCAGGAGCATCCACACCCCATCAAGTGAGCCAGCGCGTGGAAAGAGAAAAGACAGCTGGACAACGCTAGCACATACATTTTTGAATTACTTTGGATATTGTTGCGCCGCCGGTTAAAGGAAGGCATTCATAGCAGAGCGCACTTGTATTGTATTGTAGATAGGAAGGCATTTAATAGTACTTAATGCTGTTAGATAGGAATTAACTGTAGATTAGACAGAGAGGGAAAACAGAATATAGGCACCCTCCTTTGTAACATGGTAACATTATTACTCAGCATTAGCATTCAGGAGCAAAAGAGAGAGCAAAGCAGAGAACTGGTGAAGAATCCCCATGTACAGATATTGAATTAATAGGAAAGCTCTGATTCAATTCCATGGCTGTGATTATTCTCTGTGTGTTGTTAATATTATGTTGTTGCATGCTTGCTTCTTGTTATGCCTTCATTTTATATGTTGCATATGTAATTTCATGGCAGATTAGAAGTCTGGGAGAGAGGCGAGAATAAGTTTCAAATTGTTTCTCTGTTCGAGCCAAGAGACTCCTGCATAGATTGCAGTCGAATTCCTCCGCATAGAGTGGGTCGAGAGGCTCTATAGTTCAACTCTTATTCCCCTTCTACCGAAATTGTTTTGGGTTATTCGAACCTTGCAGGTGAAGTGTAGGTCAGATTGAAGTCTCAGTGGTGATCTTGAGCTAAAGGAGTGAAGATCTCTGTTGCAGGCGAGTGCACGGGATTAGAAGGACTCGATAGTTCGAGGACCATTGGGGTCCTGTGGAGAAGGACAAGGGTAAAAGTCTCTAAAGGGATCAGAGTTGATAAAGCTCAGGAGGAATAGTTCCTTGAAGATATTGTGGAACAGGTCCCAGAGGGATTCCTTTAGAGGAAGAGAATCGACAACTTGGAATCGTTCAGGAGAATCGTGAAGTTCCATAGACCGTTTGATCTGGGAGAAGTAGCGAGGAATTTAACCCTACAGTGCAGGTAGAACTCATCTGCCATCGCATATCGGCATATCGGGGTTGGCGAGTGTATAAGTTGCATGCACGTCGAAATCGCAAATGGCGGTTTCCCGATTTAACGGGAGTCGTTGATCATCAGAAAGACGCATGGCATTAGATCCCGGAGAGCGGGACTCGACATTTCAGGGTTTTCAATACCAAGAAACTTTGCATTGTGGGTTCGCGATCCGCTAAATACCAAGTGACGTGGCAGTGTGGGGTCACGAGGTATAGTGGGAGATAGGTGTCACCATACGGGAGTTCAAAAGGCGGAAGGTCCAAGTCGACATGTGTTATCGGAGTTCGGGGTTCAGGAATTTATGGTGCAAAGGATTTGTGACATCAAATTTGCCGATTTCCCGATAGGGAAATCCCAGATGGAGTGGGAACATTGGTCGTTGACCATCGGGATCGGGGTTCAGAGTTTTGAACTGCACGAGGAGTGCAGACAGGGTTCGCGATAGTGCGAACACCGATTTTCTGATTTGCGAAAGGGAGATCACCGAAGGGTTATTACTGTGGGTAGTGAAACTCCTGAGAGGAGTAGAAGAGCTGCTAGCTCTTCGGGCCGTGTAAAGGAAGGTCCTGGTTGAAGTGATTGTTCGCCAAGGGCAGTTGCGTCAGGGTGGTATCAGAGCCAAGAATTTTCTATTTTCTGGAGCAGAGACAAAGAAGTCATCAATGTCGTCGAGAAGAGGTAGGCAATCACCCAATCCAGAGAAGGAGAGGGAATTGTCCAGGGAAAGACGCAGCCATGGACAAAATGTAGAAATGGAGAGGGAAATACAAAATCTTTGTGCTAGAATGGAAGATATGGAAGCAATGCAAAGGCGCACAGAAAATACAGGAGATCTGAGTGACTTCGAAGGCGAAGATGATGTTGTACCACAAGTTGGAGTTGCAGCAGAAGATGCATCCAATGAGCGATTAATCAAGGCTATCACCAAGATGAGCGCAAAGGTGAGGATGGACATTCCAGCTTATGAGGGAAGCCTGGATGCAGAAGAGTTGCTGGATTGGATGCGAGCACTCAACACCTACTTCGATTACGAAGATATCGAAGAGGACAAGAAGGTGAGGCATGTTGTCACTAAATTGAAAGGACATGCAGCCTTATGGTGGGACGAGCTGCAGGCGGATAGGCGTTCCAAAGGTAAACAAAAGATTAAGAGCTGGGACAAAATGATCGCTAAGATGAAAGCGAAGTTCATCCCGAGGGATTACCAGATCACACTGTTCAGGCGGATGCAAAACTTGAGGCAGAAGATCATGACGGTGAAGGAGTACACCGAGGAGTTCTACAAGCTCAACATTCGAGCGGGTCACTAGGAGAGTGATGACGAAAAGGTGGCGAGATACCTGAATGGGTTGAGGTATGACATTCAGGATGAGCTAAACATGGTTACCATCCGGACAGTTCAGGATGCGTACCAGATGGCTTTGAAATCCGAGGAAAAGCTGAGCCGCAAGAAGGGACAACGAGGGCAAGGTAGGAGCCAGCCCCGAGGCAAAGCAATTGCCCAATAAAGAACCCAGAAGCCCAAGGAGGAGTGGAAGAGACCTCAGGGTAAGGCTGAAAAAGGTGGAACATCGAAGCAAAGGCAGCAATATGCTGAGCCGAGGAGGTAGCAGACTGATCAGCAAGGAGGATATGCTGACGTGAACACTTTTCCTTGTACCCGAGGTCGAGGCAGAGGCTGAGGAGGAGTGATCACATGTTTCGCATGTGGGAAAGACGGACACAAAGCTGTGGATTGTCCAGAAAGGAAAATGGATAGAGGAAAAGCTCACGTCGCTGAGGCGCAGAGGCGTGATGTGGAGGATGAAGACACTGGAAGTGGGAAGTCACTGACAGTGCACAAAGTTCTCTTAAAACCTGAGAAAGAGGTGGAGGACGTAGCTCAAAGATGCAGACTGTTCAGGAAAACTTGCAAGACCAAGGGCTGGAAATGCAAGGTCATAGTGGACAGCAGGAGCATAGACAATCTCATTTTGACCGAGATGGTGGAGAAGCTGGAGCTGGAGACGAACAGACACCCAAGTCCATATAAAGTGTCATGGCTGCAGAAAGGACACCAGGTATGTGTTATGAGACAATTCTTGGTTGAATTTAAAATGGGTGAATATAAAGATAAAATTCTGTGTGATGTTATTCCCATGGATGTCTGTCATGTTTTATTGGGGAGACCATGGAAATATGATAGAAATGTTGTTCATTATGGGAGAATGAACACATATACCTTGAAGAAGGATGGGAAGGCACACACATTGTATCCGGTAAAGGATAAGGAGGTGAAGCCGGAGGTGAGCAACACGATACTTCTCATGAGTGGGAAAGATCTTCTCACGGAGATGGAGAAGAATGAGGATCCACAGTTCTTTGTTGTCAGGAAGCCGAAAATTGTCCTGACAAGCACAAGAGTAGACGACTTGCCGGAAGAGATTCAAGAACTGCTAGGAGAGTTCGCTGATATCATCGTGGACGAACTACCTCATTCGTTGCCACCGATGCAGAGTGTGAGTCATCACATTGACCTCATACCCGGAGTAAGTTTACCAAATAAGGAAGCATACAGGTTGACACCTCAGGAGAATGAGGAGGTCAAGAGGTAGGTACAGGATATGCTAGATAAAGGACTGGTGCAAGAGAGTCTTAGTCCATGTGATGTTCCAACAGTACTGATTCCAAAGAATGATGGAGGCTGGAGGATGTGTACAGACTCCAGGGCGATAAATAAAATCACCATCAGGTACAGGTTTCCACTGCCGAGAATGGATGACTTGATGGATTGCCTGAGTGGGGCAAATTATTTTTCGAATATAGATATCAAGAGTGGATATCATCAGATCCGAATGAGAGAGGGAGATGAATGGAAGACAACATTCAAAACAAACGAGGGTTTGTACGAATGGATGGTCATGCCGTTTGGGTTGACAAACGTGCCAAGCACTTTCATGAGGCTGATGAATGAAGTCCTGTGGGAATTCATTGGCAAATTTGTGGTCGTATACTTGGACGACATACTGATATTCAGCAAGACAAAAGCTGAACACTTGAGACATTTGGCCATTGTAATGAAAAGGCTACAGCAGGAGAAGCTGCTGATCAATTTAAAAAAATGTTCCTTCATGCAGACAGAACTCATTTACTTGGGTTTTGTGATTTCGGCGAATGAATTGAAAACGGATCCTGAGAAGGTTGAAGTAATCAGGAATTGGCCATCGCCGAGGAATTTTTTTGAGGTAAGGAGTTTTCATGGTTTGGCAAGTTTTTACAGGAAATTCATTCGGAATTTTAGTGGAATCAGTGCAGCGATGATGGATACCATGAAAAAGTGCCATAAAGTTTTCCATTGGACAGCAAAGGCTGAAAAGAGATTCAATTTATTGAAGCGAAAGATTACTGAGCAACCAGTGTTGGTGTTTTCAGACTTTCAGAAAACCTTCCAGGTGAAGTGTGATGCGAGTGGGTATGCTGTTGGAGGGGTCTTGAGTCAGGATGACAGACTTGTTGCATATTATAGCGAGAAGCTGGATGATGCCAAACTGAAATACTCCACATATGATAAAGAATTCTATGCCATCATACAGGCATTGAAAAAGTGGAGGCATTACTTGATACCCAAGGAGTTCATGTTGTATAGCGACAACCATGCATTGCAGTTCGTAAGTCAGCAGGAGAAGCTGAATCAGAAGCATGCAAAGTGGGTAGAGTACATGCAAAATTTTACATTCGTGATAAAGCACATTTCAGGGACTGCTAACAAAGTGGCATATGCCTTGAGAAGAAAATGTTTGTTGCTGCAGGAATTCAGGGTCAAGACCTTAGGTTTTGAAAATCTGAAAGATATGTATGCAGGTGATGCTGATTTCGGAGAAGCATACAAGGCAAGAGAGAATCCAGTTCTCAGGGATCGGACTCCGTGGATTGATTATCTGATCTAGGACAGATTGCTATTTCGGGCCAATCAACTATGCATTCCGAATTGCTCCATGAGGGAGAATTTGGTGAAGGAAAAACACAGCGGCGGATTAGCAGGTCATTTTGGACATGACAACACATTCGCAAAATTGAGCGAATCGTATTTTTGGCCAGGCATGCGCGCAGATGTGAAAAGATTTGTTGACAGGTGCAGGATATGTCAACACGCGAAGGGTCGAAAGCAGAACACAGGGTTCTATCATCCCTTGCCCATACCCGAGAGGCCATGGGAGGCCATTAGTATGGATTTTGTTTTGGGATTGCCGAGAATGCAGTGAGGGGTGGATTCCATCTTTGTGGTGGTGGACAAGTTCTCAAAGATGGCACATTTTATTCCGTGTCATAATACCAGCGATGGGACGCACATCGCGAATTTATTTTTCAAAGAGATTGTGCGATTGCATGGATTGCCGAGGAGCATAGTCTCGGATCGGGACACAAAGCTCATAGGTCATTTTTGGAGGACACTATGGAAGAAGCTCGGAACTAATTTGGCATTTAGTTAGGCTTACCATCCACAAATAGATGGGCAGACCAAGGTGGTCAATAGGAGTTTGGGGGATCTATTGAGAAGCCTGGTGACAGAGCATCACAACAGTTGGGACCAGATCCTACCACAGGTGGAATTCGCGTACAACGATTCGGTGAATCGGAGTATAGGTAAGAGCCCGTTTCAAATTTTGTATGGGACATAGCCGAGAGGAGTTTCTGAGCTCAGGGAGTCAGAACAGGCTAAAACTAGCAGCGCAAGAGTAGAAGAATTCACTGAGGCGATGCAAGAACTTCACGTAGAGGTGAAGCAACGACTGCAGAAGTCCAACCAAGAGTATAAGCGCAGAGCCAATCAGAGGAAGAGACAACTTCAGTTTGAAGTTGGGGACATGGTTCTGGCGCACCTGAGGAAGGAAAGATTCCCAAAGGGAACATACAACAAGCTCAAGATGAAGAAGATCGGGCCATGCAAAGTCCTGAGAAAATTTGGCGAAAATACATATGAGCTTGAGTTGCCAGAGGGCATCGGGATATCTCCAATTTTCAATATTTCAGATTTATACCCATACAGAGCTGATGAAGCAGGCACTAGAACTGAGGAACTAGTGATTCAGTGGCATAAGCAATTGCCCGTTGCACAGAAACCTCAGATGGAGGGCATATTGGATAAGAGAGTAGGCAGGAAGACCAGGAGGAAGCAGTATTTTGAGTACCTGGTAAAATGGAAGGATCATCTAGTGGAGGATGCTAGCTGGGAGACAGAGGCAGTCATACAAAAGCATGGTCATACTATACAGGAGCTCATGGACAGGAGCCCATGAATTCTTTTGAGCCGAGGAGTATGATGCAGGAGCATCCACACCCCATCAAGCGAGCCAACACGTGGAAAGAGAAAAGATAGCTGGACAACGCCAACACATACATTTTTGAATTACTTTGGAGATTGTTGCGCCACCGGTTAAAGGAAGGCATTCATAGCATAGCGCACTTGTATTGTATTGTATATATGAAGGCATTTAATAGTCCTTAATGCTGTTAGATAGGAATTAACTGTAGATTAGATAGAGAGGGAAAACGGAATATAGGCACCCTCCTTTGTAACATGGTAACATTATTACTCAGCATTAGCATTCAGGAGCAAAAGAAAGAGCAAAGAAGAGAACTGGTAAAGAATCCCCATGTACAGATATTGAATTAATAGGAAAGATCTGATTCAATTCCATGGCTGTGATTATTCTCTGTGTGTTGTTAATATTATGTTGTTGCATGCTTGCTTCTTGTTATTCCTTCATTGTATATGCTGCATATGTAATTTCATGGCAGATTAGAAGTCTGGGAGAGAGGCGAGAATAAGTTTCAAATTGTTTCTTTGTTCGAGCCAGGAGACTCCTGCATAGATTGCAGTCGAATTCCTCCGCATAGAGTGCGTCGAGAGGCTCTACAGTTAAACTCTTATTCCCCTCTACCGGAATTGTGTTGGGTTATTCGAACCTTGCAGGTGAAGTGTAGGTCAGATTGAAGTCTCAGTGCTGATCCTGAACTAAAGGAGTGAATATCTCTGTTGCAGGCGAGTGCACGAGATTAGAAGGACTCGACAGTTCGAGGACCGTTGGGGTCCTATGGAGAAGGACGAGGGTAAAATTCTCTGAAGGGATCAGAGATGATAAAGCTCAGGAGGAATAGTTCCTTGCAGATATTGTGGAACAGGTCCCGGAAGGATTCCTTTAGAGGAAGAGAATCGACGACTTGGAATCGTTTAGGAGAATCGCGAAGTTCTGCAGATCGTTGGATCTAGGAGAAGTAGCGAGGAATTTAACCCTCCAGTGTAGGTAGAACTCATATTCCATCACATATCGGCATATCGGGGTTGGCGAGTGCAGAAGTTGCATGCACGTCGAAATCGCAAATAGTGGTTTCCCGATTTAACGGGAGCCGTTGATCATCAGAAGGACGCGTGGCATTAGATCTCGGACAGCGGGACTCGACATTTCGGGGTTTTCAATACCAAGAAACTTTGCATTGTGGGTTCGCGATCTGCGAAATCCCAAGTGACATGGCAGTGTGGGGTCACGAGGTATAGTGGGAGACAGGTGTCACCTTACGGGAGTTCAAAAGGCGGAAGGTCCAAGTCCGCATGTGTTATCAGAGTTCAGGGTTCAGGACTTTATGGTGCAAAGGATTTGTGACATCAAATTTTCCGATTTCCTGATAGGGAAATCCCCGACGGAGTGGGAACATTGACCATTGACCATCGGGATCGGGGTTCGGAGTTTTGAACTGCATGAGGAGTGCACACAGGGTTCGCGATAGTGTGAACACCAATTTTCTGATTTGTGAAAGGGAGATCACCGAAGGGTTATTACTATGGGTAGTGAAACTCTCGAGAGGAGTAGAAGAGCCGCTAGCTCTTCGGGCCGTGTAAAGGAAGGTCCTGGTTGAAGCGACTGTTCGCCGAGGGCAGTTGCATCATCTTCTCTCTAATGGATGGTTTCTCTGGATATAATCAAATCAATATTGTTCTCGAGGATCAACACAAAACATCTTTTATTTGTCCTTGGGGAACTTTTTCTTATTGGAAACTTCCTTTCAATCTAAAAAATGTTGGCGCAACTTTTCAGTGCGCTATGTCTTATGCCTTCCATGATATCAAGCACATCATGCAGCCATATCTTGATGACTTACCTGCTCATTCTATGTGTCGGGTTGATCATCCAATACAACTCCGAGCCATTTTCCTCTGATGTTGGTTTTACCATATACGCTTGAATCCTCACAAATGCCTTTTCTGCGTAGAATCTAATCGACTTCTAGGATTTATTTTTTCACGTCAAGGGATCTGGGTAGATCCTCTGAAGGTCGAGGCAATTCTCAATCTCCCTCCTCCTTTTTTGCTTCGCCAGTTACAAAGTTTGCAAGGGAAAGAGAACTTTCTTCGTCGTTTCATCCCGAACTATGCCGAGCTAACTCTTGGATTTACGTGACTACTCAAAAAGGGGTCCGAGTTCATATGGGATACCATTGCAAACAAATCTTTCAAAGCTTTGAAACTGTCCCTGACACGTACTCCGCTTCTCTTCCCCCCTGATTATAGTCGTGATTACTTCCTCTACCTCGCAGCCTCGGATTACACCATCGCTATGGTTCTCGTCCAGGAGGATGATTCTCATGATGAACATGTCATCTATTACTTGAGTTGAAGTCTAACACCTACCAAAACCAAGTATTTACATGTTGAAAAACTGGCCTTGGTAGCCGTCCAAGTAGTTCGACGTTTCCGGCACTATATCCTCTCTCGCAAGACTACAGTAATTTCTAACTGCAACCCTATGCAACACATTCTCACACATCAACTGATAGGGGGAAAATACTCCAAATGGACCGTGATACTCTAGGAGTTTGACTTTGAATTCGAACACGCTAAGTCCAAGAAATCCTTAGTGTTTGTCGAGTTGATATGCGACTTTCCCTACTCTGAATTGGAAAAGGTAGCAACCGATTCATTACCTGATGAATCCATTTTCCTGATTAGTTTCGATGATCTTTGGTATGGAGATATCATCATATATCTCCAAACCCAGACTTTCTGACCCAATTTGTCTAGTACTGACTGCTGTCAAATACGCTACCGATCCCGTTAGTATATTATCCTCAGTGATACTCTTTATCGTCGTGGGATTGACTCAGTTTTTCAACGCTGCCTCATGTTTGATGAAGCCGAGAAAGCCCTAAATGACTGCCATTATGGAGCCCGTGGTGGTCATATGTCTGGGTATGCTACTGCCCATAAGATCTTGCGAGCTGGGTATTTTTGGCCTTCTTTATTTAACGATTGTATAATTTCCATCCAAAAGTGCCACACTTGCCAGACCTACAACCATAAAATACAATCACATCCGGCTCCTCTTCACCCTATGGTCTCCTTCGGTCCTTTTGCGAAATCGGGTATCAATTTCATGACATGTCACCCTCACTCGGCCGGGGGGCATGGATACATTATTGTAGCCATATACTATTTTACGAAATGGGCCGAGGCGATGTCAACATTTGACAACATTGGAAAGACCACAACATTATTCATATTCAATCACATCATAGCTCGTTTTGGTGTTCCTCAGGCTATTTTCACTGATCATGGTAGCCACTTTACAAACTTCATGATGTCTGAACTCACAAAAAAGTTGGGTCTTCGCCATGAAAAATCAACACCCTATTACACACAAGCCAACGACCAAGTCAAAGCAATTAACAAAGTACTCATAACCATGCTTCGACGAATGATAGGGATTCACAAAATGAGCTGGCACACGATGTTTTTTTCATCATTGTGGGCTTACCGGACATCCGTTAAGTCTGCTACTAGGTTTACACCATTCTGGTTAGTTATGGTCTAGAAGCCATACTACCGATTGAATGTGAGATACCTTCCCTAAAAATAGTCGTCAAACTCCTACCAAACACTTATGCCAAAGAAGAACGTCTGTTGTATCACATGCGATTAGACAAAACCCGACGCGACGCCACCCTAGTCATAGAATCCCAAAAGAAACGCAGTAAAGCCCAATACGACAAACATGTCAAGCCTCGTGTTTTCTCCGAAGGTGATCTGGTTCTCCTTACGAAAAAGATCGGGATGTACTAGGGCTAGAAAATTTGAAGCTATGTGGCGAGGTCCTTATATCATTAGATGAGTTTTGGAGAAAGGAGCTTACGATTTAGTAGATTACAACAGTATCCCTTTGAGTGAACCCATAAATGGGTTGTACTTAAATAAGTACTATGCCTAAGATCACCTGTGCATGAGTACTTGTATTTTATTGTATCATACTTCTTGTGTGTTACTGTAGTATGTTTTTCGTTACCTCGTCTCTGCCCTTATGTTGCATTGTGTTTGGTTTCCAAATGTTAGAGTCTTCGCTACCCCACATTGGCTTCGCTGATGGCGCTAGCCATAGTACTTAGAACCTTGCTTCTACTGCTTGGGAAATTTACGCCCCTACAAATGAAATTATCACTCTACGAGGTGTGTGTCTTGGCCGTGCAACCAACAATATTGCAGAGTATAGCGCCATTATCGAATTGTTGATTGATGCTATTTTTCTCGGTATACGTCACTTGGTCGTATGACTCAATTCGCAGCTAGTAGTACTACAGTCAAGTAATGTCTATGCTATTCGAAGTCCTACTTTATTACGAGTATATTTATGAATTCACCTCTTGGAATGTTATTTTGATTACATTGAGTATCATCATATTGCTAGATGTCTGAATACATTAACTAATGTATTATCTAACTATGTATTAGACAGACATTTGGGCCATTTATAAACCAATCACATCACATGTATCACACAACACAAGATAAGCTGGTAGAAGCCGTATATATGTATATAACGATCAAAAGTGTTTAAAAAAAAGTTCTGTCCAAGGACCAAAATTTCAAAATATGAAGCTCATAGCTTCTACAATGTAGCATCATGGGTGATGCTCGTGATAAGACACGACTGCCTAGGCAACCCTATGAAGCAGTCAACCAATAGACTCTGACACACCCACAGTATGGCGTTGATAACGCCAAGGGATCTCTCTGATAGGCATGTCTGGATTGTCAGTAGTCAACCCCTCTAAGTTTTGTTCCACTTCCTCATAGTCTTCAGCATCCCATCGCGGCACTGGAGCCACCTCTCCTCGTTGCTGAATAGGAGACGTACCTGGAGGTCGGTATGGCTGTACATCTGTGTCATCAAAAAGATATTTTTTAATCAGTTCTCGGACAAACATAAAAACATTTCATATGATAAAAATCACAAAAACATTTAAAAGAAAAAAATGTGTACTTATTACCTAGGTCACCCCACTGAGCATCCTCAGGTAGGGATAAATCCACATCCCCTCGAAAATCCAATCCGGCGTAAGCGTAGTCATCAACCATCAACATCTGTGGCCACAACCAGTCAAAGAAGGAATTATTGTATTTGATAATAGGCCCAGCTATGTGTCGAGCCATGAGGTTGCACCACCTCAACATCCTCGGATCTTGTGGGGTCTGTAAGCCCCACTCAACTTGTAATATCAGTAATGGAACCCTCTCAAGAAAGAAAGACACCAAAAGTGATCCATACCCGAACTGCTTCAGGTCACCTTTCCTACATTTTGTCAATTGCCTCTTCATACTGCGAAGCACTGCATCTAACCAGTTGAAGACTCGTGGCTCTATGCACTCTATGGCGTAATGGAAGTAGATATAAAGAGCCATGTGTGGAGCTACGCTCCCAGCCATGCGTGCGATGGTGAAAAAGATGGTTCGCAGGGTCAAGTCTTGGACCCCCAAAATATCCACCTTGCCTTTGCTTCTTTCCTCCTTGGGAACACAGTATTGGCGACAATACTCACTCATAGGGATTCTGCCACCTCGGCTACCAGTCAAGCTAGCGTGGTACCCATTCCATGATAACCCTGTCATAAATTAGATATCCTCGATATCTAGGGTCAAGGTGTAAAATCCCATGTGAAACAATTGCTGGTCCACGTCCCACATATGAACTAGGTACTCCAACAAACTAATTTGGGTTCTCATGCTCGAAATCCGGAAGAATTTCAAAATCCCACAGTCTCGAAGGGAAGCAATGGTACCCAGGTCATTCTCGACAATAGAATCATCTTCCTCATGTTCTCTTTTTTTCCACTCTAGCATGATGACGGTCAAATACCTGCATAAGAACCATAAGAAGAGAGTCAACAACTCTTTTCAAACCTTGGAATTTTTTTTATTGGGTAAAAATCAAAGTGAAATTTCATTTTGCGGCCCTCGCAGGCGCCCCTTGATTATAGTGTGAGATTCTCACAGGTGACTTTGAGGCCACTTGTCAGAATCATTCATTCTCACAGGTCTCGTATGGCTAGCCTACGAGAATGCCTTGGCGCAAATTTTGGCCCGAAAACAAATTAAAAAATTTGAAAATTACCAATGAAAACAAAAATTAAACCATGGAAAAGGTAGAAGATCAGGAGCTTACCTCGTTGATAGAGACAGTTTTCCAAATGGTCGCCTATGTCTCCCATGATCGAGCGATGAAATTTGAGGTAAAAAGAGTTGTTTTGGGCAAAATTCTTGGCAAAATCACAGTGAATATGGTAAAAGCCATTTTACCCACATTTATTTACTTTTTACCATTTTTGTTGATTTTTCTTATTTTATTCATAAAACCTAATGCCTAATATCCCTATAAGTGTGACTTTTTGCAGATATAACGACTTTGAATTCCACACGAAAGAGTACGGATGCTTTTTCTTTTTTTTTCGCATGTACGACTGCTTTTTATAGTTTTTAGAAAAACTTCGAGCTCAGTCTTCGTTTGTTCTCGCACTCGAAAATACATGAGAATGCAACTGCATATCCTTTTCTCATCTTTTTGTAATCATCATGGTAACCCAAAAATGATGAACCCAAAGGTGTATCCTTTAAGCTCTTTTCACACTCCATAAAACCGAAAAGATTGTCGAGCGACCTTGTTCTGTTCACGCTCGTAAAAGTATTTGAAAAAAACGTTCGATGGGTGATATTTTATCACTTTTTCAGTCATGTCGAACTATTTTATGAAAAAGGAACTGTGAGAGTTCTCTTTTAAGTGTTTTTTCAGACTCTATAATCATGAAAAACCTTCAAGTTTTCTATCTTTGGACTCATTAAACAAACATCGAAAGACATGTAATGGGACCAAACCACTCCTTCCTAGGGTTCGTTAAACATACTCTGAGGGACTCATCCTAAGGATGAACTTACATCAAAAAGAATATGTTATCCTCCTCAAGCTTGTGTAAAAATAAAGAGGTACTCACCAGAAATGGTGGGGGGAAATTTGGGAAAGAGATGTGTTTTCGTATTCATATTTTTTGGCAGTAAGTGTCGCTCTTGAATATGAAATCCCCTATTCATCATTTGAAGTTGGTTTGGGAAATCCATTTATCTCTCATTCGACTTACTCCAAGGTCATATCCTGAGTCGTCTCTGAGTCAGTGCTGCCAAATCATTGGTTGTGTCATTCATATGTTCAAGAGAAGTTCATCTGAAACCTCTATTGAGTCGGCCATCTACAGTTGTCCATTCTTACCAAGTCGGCCTTCCCTCTGTCCATTCAACCTATATCATACTCTGTTTCACCTTCAAATCTATTACTCATTTCGTGTCATTGATGGGGGATACATCAAGGCCCTCTTGTGACGAGTTTTGTTCCATCGAATCCACCTCATTATCTGGAAACAAGACTTAGAAATTATTTGGTACCTTGGAACTTGCATGCCTCAATGAAAGGTTCTCTCGCTTTCAATAGTGGGTTTTCATCATTGACCCCTAATCGGGAGATTCCATCGAATGTTTGACCTCAGCTCATTTATTCACATTCAGTGGATTGTACCAGTGTACCTTGGGAGTCATTGACATTAATGGTGATTTCCCTCGCACTTGTTAACGGTTTCATCAATGACTGGTAATCAAGTGGTTTCTACCATGTTCGACTTCGACACATGTAATCACATGGTTACATTCGTACTTTTAGGCTATGGGATTAAAGACCCTGGGTTTAATCTTTTTGATCCAAGTTGCGATGGAGTATGTATAATTTGCTGACACATAGATCCACTTTGTATGTCATGTGGCTATGCCATCCTAATTTGATTCTTTTTGCATAGATCCACAGTGTATTCTTGGTGGCTATGCAGTATTTTGACGGCATGGATCCATGGTGTATGATTGGTGGCCATGACCTATGTTCATGATGTCATCCGTCTGTGATCTGAGTATGGGAATGCCTACCTCATAACTGGTATTATATTCTGCAGATGCTTGGTTGTTTGCAGGTTTCCGATTAGGTGCACTCCTAGTTTCCGACACACACACACGGTTTACAAAGTATTTCGATTGTCACTAATTCTAGCCTCATACTTTGGGGGGCATTCTGTTACACATGATTTTGGTCACTCTGGTGATGTCTTAACCATGGTGCATGTAGGCTCCCAACAAGGACTTTTTTCTTGAGAAAAGTGGCCCTTGTCTCTTTCCAAAAACATACTTTTAAAGTGAGTTCGCAGGCTACCTATAGCCTAGGGTGTGAGAATACCTCATTCTCATAGGCCACCTACATTTAGGGTGCGGGCTTCTCACAGTTTGCTCCATACACAGGGTGCAAACTTGTTTTTAAGCTTGGAAAAGAGAAGAGGTCTCGAAGGTTCTAGAAGGGAATCTTATAGAAAATGAGTTACCATTCATATGGTTGTCATTTTACTGACTTCTTAGATTTTATGGGATCATCCTCATACATGTAACCATATCTCATTCTCCTATATATTGAAGGGTTTCTGATGGAAAAGGTTAAGCAAGATTAATTGAAGAATTGGTGAAAGAATTGTGTGAAGAACCCTGCTTGGATAGAGGCTTGAAGACTCTAGTTGGTCTATCAAGAGGAATTGGATATTCTTCATGTGAGTATAGAGAAAGTGTGTGTGTTGGAACCAATGGTCACTGAAAGGAAGCTTGGGACATCAAGGCGATCAGGTTGTATCTTCTACTTTCAATTAATATGATACAGTGACATTTCCCTTTCCCATAAAGTCATTCTTACTTTATTGTGTAATTCCTTGATCATATGCATAAGTTGACGTTGAATACATTTTGCTATCTTCACTTTGGTTGGTTTGTGTTGTCTTAGAATTTACCTCACGAGAGCATCGGAGTGAAGCAAGAGCAACAGAGACTTTAGGAAGTGACATAAAGGTATGTCACTTGTTCCTCCCTATTAACAGATTCAATGATTACAACTTAGGGGAAGAGTTGCGTCCTGTCCTGTTTTTTTCTAGATCCAGGTGGATATAGGGAGATCTGTTAGTGTCCGCACCTACTGATTAGTCCAACAACAATTAGGCCTTCTTGGATAACCATTTTGTGTACGACTTTCAAAGTTGTTTATGTTCCTCTTATTCGCTCTGCAATTTACAGCTTTATGTCCAAAATTATTGCATGCACAAGGTAAACCCAAAAAGATAGTTTGATACCTGGGAGTTGAAGATATTTTTAAAGGAGTTACTCTTATGAATTCTTCTTCTTCATGAGGCATATTTTTTTTTGTTGATTATTGATGCTGAAATCTAAATCTTCTCGGTGGAGGAGTATCCATGTAATATTCCTTGTAGGTCTTCCTATCCCCTTTGATTTTTTATATATAACTTTTTTGATATGTTTCTTGTTTTTTTTCTTTGGAGATTGATCCCTTTTCTGTCTTATTGTATCCAAGTCCAGACTTGTCATGATTAAGCCTTTGATTGTTGATAAGTTCATTCAAAACTTTTGAGTTGTTCTGCATATTTTTCTTTTGAAGATCCTTTCTCAATGTGACAATTTTTGCTTCCAAATTTCCAATGATCTTGTCTCTTTCTTCTAACTATTCTTTGAGTGCTTCTTCAATCCTTTTATATTCTTCTATTTGAACCTTCAATTTTGTGATGATCTTCTCTAGTTCTTGAGTGTCTTCCTTCTTGTCTAGTTCTGCTTGTAGCTTCTTGTTTTTCCTCTTTTATTTTGTTCTAACATCTATGGCAGTCAACAATTCTTCTCGGTAGTTAACTTTTTCCTCTTCATATTCTTCTTCGGTGTATTATTTATTAGAGTCTTATACTTCCATGAATATAACTCTTTCTGTCTCACTGTCACTGACTTCATCTTCATCTGATGAGGAGACGTCTTCTTTGGTGCATAATATTTTCTTGAAAACTTTCTTTGTGGTTCCTTTGCCTTTATATGTTTGTTTTGTATTTGAGTAATCTTCATAATTCCCCTTATTTTTCTTATGAGGACATTTGTTATCAAAATCACCAATACCATCATAATTAAAATAAATCAGTGGAAGCTTACCATTATATCTTATGTTGGTTCCCTTGTTCAATCTCTTGACAAAATTGGCCATTTCTTCATCATCTTTAGAGATGGAACTACTGCTGATATGTTCTTTTTCTTTTTTCTTTCCCTTTCTCTTTGACCTTTTGAATGCTTTGAAATTTGCTTATTTTATATCTGGATTTTCCTGTTCAGTTCTCATTTCATATGATGTGAAAATTTCATTTAGTTCATCCATGCTTATTGAGTATAGATCTTATCTTTCTTCTAGTGCTGATATCTTAGGATCAAATCTCATAGGAAGAGATATTAGTACCTTTTGAACAATTACATATTTTTTAATATCTTCTCCCAATCCTATGATTTCATTTACTATTTCATTGACTTGTAAGAAGTAAGCTGCAATATTCTCATCTTCCTTTATCTTTAGTTTTTTGAACTAACCTCTGTAAGTTTGAAGCTTTTCTGCTTTGAATTTTAAATCTCCTGCGTAAATATTTTGAAGTTTGTCCCAAATATCTTTAGTGTATTTACAATGCATAACTTTGGTGTATACCGATTCAACAACACCATTCATAAGTGTATTTGTGTCTTTGGAATTATTTTGACCAATTTTTATTGCTCTTTCACTTCTTGGCGGAAATGTTGGTTCTTTGTATCCATCTACTGTAGATTTTCAAATTTCAAATCCACGTGCTTGTATATATGTTTTCATCCTTCTTCTCCATAATGCATGCTTCTATCCATCAAACTATGGTATTCCATGTTTATACATTTTGTTTCTTTACATGATATACCTTTCACTGATTAAACGAATTCTTGAAGGAATCAGCTCTGATACCAATTGTTGGATTACTGAGAGGGGGGTTGAATCAGTTATAGAGAAATAATCATTTTTAACCAAAAAATGCAAGTGTTAAATCAATGTAGAAATATCATCCAATAATTTTAGAGTAAATAAACAATGAACAAATGAGAAATCATACACATACACAGTACACCAGTTTTTTCTTATATGTCTTTAAGAATTACATTCATTGGAAGCACCAACTTTCTTTGTTTTCCAGCTGCAACTCGAAGGAGGCTCCAACCCCATATTTTCTCAGGATACAACTTGAAGGAAGCTCCAACTCCCTAATTATCTAGCTACAACCAGAAGGAGGCTACAACCTGAGGGAAGCTCCAACTCCCCAATTATATAGCTACAACCAGAAGGAGGCTACAACCCCCTATGTTCTTCAGCTATAACCAGAAGGTGGCTACAACCACATGTTCTTTCCCAATCCAACTACCCTGACATAGAAGTAGAATGAAGGAACCACTATCACACTATCACTGTGAGATATACTATTGTAAACCTGTACCAATCAACTTGTAATCAACCTGTAACAAAATGTACCAATAACCAGTGCCAACATATACCATACATCAACACGTACCTCAACATGTACCATAAACAAATGCATCAACCATACACCAAACCTATACAAATAACCTGTCACAATAACCTGTCCAAACAACCTGTAATCAACATGTACCATAAACAAGTGCATCAACCATGCACCAAACTGTACCTCAATCTATACCATCAATGAGTGAATCAACCATGCACCAAATATGTACCAATCATGCATCAAATACACATAAACTATGACTCATCAAGATATACCAACATCATCAACTATAGACCTCATGTATGTGCCAACTCATGAACTATTTGTCTCAACCATGTACCCAACATGTACCTCAACCAAAAGCCCTCATCAATTTCATCATCCAAATCTGATTTTTAACTCCGTAATATACCTAGTGTGTATGATCACATACCTACAAACCTTCATTAACTTTAACAACAAGAGACTAGCATTTTCATTAAACTTTACTTTAGTCTCACATGACTAATTTTGGATTAGTCAACAACCCTAACTTGCAATAATCATAACTATGTACCTATAATGAATAAAGATCCGAAAATAGTAAACAATGTTCTTCATTGTCTTTAATGTAATTCCTCTGGGTTTCACTGCTTGGAACCTCTCAGAAAAAGAGTTATAGAAAAAATGACATACCTTGTTGAATTCTGGCTTATTCTAGAGAGAAAAATTGTAGAGTGTGTCCCGCATGGATTATTTGTTGTATGGATTTGAAAATCGTACACTGAATACTAGAGATTGTACTCTAACCAATACATTTAGTCTTACTAAATTTGTATTTGTTCTGAATAATTTATGACGTTGTTTCTCGAACCACATGTTTTAGACTAGTTTCAAGACTAGCCACAAACCCTATTTTCCATGAAGTTTAACTCCAAAAATACAATGGCCCACAAGCTGAAATTTTGATCACAGCTACTTGGATATGTTTCCTTAAGAAACTCCCAATTCCACGGTCTGAATCATTCTAGAAAAAAATTTATTGTGAAAATGGTGAGATGACCTGTAAATAACATACCTTAGAAAGCATCATCAAAAGAATTTATCCTCCCTTGAATTTCGGCCTTCTTTACTTCACCTTCCCTCTAAAATTCAACTTATATATCCTTTGGTTACCTCAATCACTTGTAGATATTCAATATGCTCAAGTGTGATTAAAAATGAGAGACCCTTGCCTCTTATTTATACTTTCATGTAGTGTCCTCAAGGGGTTACCTTCTAACCATCTTAACCCACTTTCCTTATTTTAGGGCTAACCAACTTCTAACCACTTGTCCACTTAGTAATTTCTTCATTAACTTTATTATTTAAATAATTTCTTTTGTATCCACTTTGACTTATAGTACACTCATAACTTCTCTTTATTATTTAAATAATTTCTTCTTTGCAGCCACTTTGACTACTTTGACTTGTTGGGGCTTCTAGATGACTCATGAGGGTTCTCCAACTTCACATGGCCATATCTCTCTAACCGTGAGGAGTTATGTGATGTTCCACATACCACTGGAAATGACATGACATGTAATATCCATACAGAATAGTCTTACCTTCAAATATATTAAAAATCATACCATTATACATCAAACAAACTTGGTTCCATTACTAAAACCTTTGTGCTACTGGAATTCGCTACTGGAATTTCTTCAAGGGTCGATATCAATGACAACCAACCCAAATAATAAAAAAAGGAGAGGAAATTTGTATGGGTAGTAATAGGAAGTTTTAGACATTCAATTTTTCATGAACAACAAGGGGAAAAGAGTGAAGGGGAGCTTGGGATATATAACAACAAGGATGGGAAAATTCTATAGCCTACTAGACCATTTTGGAGCATTTTTGGAGCTAGAAATTGAAGATATAGGTTGTGAGGCATGAAGAGTAAACTCCTGGGTGAGTTGCACTATGTTATTAGGTGTTTCTTGTTATTTGTGTTGGTGTTTTTCTAGTAGTGAGTTCCATTGAGTTCCCAACTGAGATATTCCTATCTAACTGTTCCAGAGAGGCCTTGATAAATGAATGGGATGCCTGATGGGATGAGAGCAGTCAAGGGGTACAGTCCTTGGCTTGGGTAGGTCAAGAGGAAGATAGTTGGATGAAATTTGGGATAGTTATAGGAGAAAACCAATGGGTTGTTTGATATGGAGCTGTGAGGGACTGTGAGAGGCACCCTTATTTTGTGTATTCCTAGCCCCAACTCGAGGGTGAATTTTTGTTGAGATTTTTAATAGAAGGCCTATGGTTTGGTGGAATCCCCTTCCCAAGTAGCTAGTTGCACAAACATTTTATAAAAGATCAATATTTATCTATTTGCTGAGTTATTCCACGAGTTTAATTGTTGTGCTTAACTTTGTATATGTGAATGGTTAATTGTTGTTGTGAATGAGTTATTAGCCACATTCATGGTCATTTAGAGTGTTGTAGATGCATTTCATTATGGGTATCATAAATTAGTTGAATATGTGTTTAAATCGTAGCTAGTAAGCTACAATATTTGATTAGCAAAATAACATTTCATTTTTATGTGTATTTTCCACAAGTTATGTTCCCTGGTTAAGTTGGGGGATGGTACATAATCGTATCAGAGCTCAAGGTTCAACACTGAGCTTGTGTGGGCCAAGAGACAACATGGATTGAGCAAATTCATAGTTGCATATTTTATCCTGTGACAAATTTGGGGGGGAAATGGTGAACATAAGTGAAATCCACATGTTATGAGCATATTTTTGAGTTTCGGTGCTTTAGATCAGTTTTAAGAAGAGAAATTATGTCATTAAGTTGCAGTTTAGAGAGCCAATTTCTTCCTAGAGGGTAAAATTCCTCTAATTTTCAGGGAGACTATGAAGTTTTGTGGATTGACGACCTAGATTAATTCAACCTGGAGAATTGTCGATTGAGATTCAACCATGGAAGATCGAAGCAATGAATTCCTGAAGGGCCTTCAGAAGAGGGTTTCATAAAGGCTTGGATTCGGGAATGAGGTTGTTTCTAAAGAAAGGAGTTTGATGGAACAAGCCTAAATTGATTAAGAGTCGTCAGATTGGATAGATATCTTCTCGGTCGTTGGATTTGTGGGAGGTGTTTTGAGAGAGCTCATTCAGAAGGTTGGGTGTGTTTTGGTTTCTGATAAAGTTTGTTCCACCGAGGTAATCCATGTGTATTTTTGGAATCCCGAGATGACCATGATCATTGAGCGACATGATCGTTGACCATATGATATATTAGATGAGCATGTTTTTTTGGAAGGGACGAGGGTGGAGTAGAATGCCATGTAATCTACCACATCAGTGTGCCATGCCATAGGACAATAGAATTCCATGTCGTAGTCGAGTGCACGACTTTGAGAAGAATGGTTCCCAAGATCCTTCGGAAGAGGGATATAAAAATGTTCATTCAAGGAGGAGGTTCCTGATAGATGAAGTCTGTTAGAGAAAGATTGATATGCTATCAGATTTTGGAGTTTGGAAGGGTCGACAATAAAGGAAATCCCATTTCCAATGGAGGTTTCTTGATAGGAAGAGTCCTATAGTGTTTCATATTGTGAATTTTGAAGACATCCATGTATGGGAAATTTGGACTTTTGATGGGAAGAGTCTGAGAAATAACTTTGATAGTCTTGTAAATTTTTTACCAAAACTTGGCAAGGCTAGGAATATCAACGATTACGATTGATTCCAATTTTGACAGCAACAGTTTATATCTAAATAATGTTACAACAGTAATTTAGTGAAATTGTCTATGAAAGTTCCAGTTTTTTAAGGTCTCCATCTTGCAAGGAATATTTGAGGGCCTAAAAACGTTTTTAGAAAATCAAATTTCTACAAAACTATAAGCTTGGAGAGATATTTCCAGCAAAATAAATTGTTCTCCAAATGGAGCTTGTATGGGGGAGTTACAACTGAAACAATCAAGGGCAAAATTTAGTACCAAATTTCTTTTAGGGGGCATAACTCTTGGCTCAGTAGTTAGTTTGGGGTCCACGATCAATCTATGGAAATCTCATAGATTGTAGAAGTAATCCATGGATCCATATTTGAGTTATGGGTACCTAAAAATGTACAGGGAGAGAAATATCACATGTGTAGCATGTTGGGTTAAAAAGTGGAAAATGGTCAAAATGTTTGAAGACCATAACTTTCTGCTCAGAACTCAAAATTTGGAAAGTAAATAGTCGATGGAAAGGTCTTGAAACAAAGAATCCATATGTTAGCTCAAAATATTAATTTGAGAAAAAAAATATTACATTCAACTCAAAAGAATATGTTTGGTGGCATTAAAGGGTAGAAAAATTTATGAATTCTTTTCCAAATTGTGTCTGTTTTGATTTTCATCTAACAAAAATTGTTTGCATGCACATTGTCTATAGAATTAAAGGTTTAGAGAAGTAGTTCAGTTTCCATATGAGAACCACAACAATGGAAGATGACCAAGGGTCCTACAGGCACGAGGAATAATTCATAGGTTTGCATGTCAGCATGGGGAATGTTGAGACTGAGTCAAATGGAAGAAAAGATGGGCAGGAACCTATAACTATGAGAATCCTTCATAGAGAAGTGAAAAATTGTAGAGATGATAATGAAAATATTTTGAAGGTTGAGGAAGATATATTTTAGAGCTTGAACATGTTGTAGATGGAAGTCAATAAGGACTCTGGCATAAATCCCGAAGCGAGTTCTAGACAAGTGGCGGCATCTAAGTCCTAAAGAAGAAGGCATGAGAATGTGAATGATGGGAATTCAAGGAGTAGGAGCAGAAACCATCGTTCCCTAGAGTAATCTACTAGGATATATCACTCTAGTTTAGGGCCAGGGAGCATCCCATGTGTTTCCCCTGTCAGGAGACAAAGGAGAAGTATGAGGGAGACATCTTGCAAGGTGAAATCAATAATATCAAGCCACCAGATTTCAATGGTGAGCATGGGACGGGAGAAGAGGTCAAGGCCTGACTTTTGGAAATGAAGAAATATTTCTAGCTACATGATTACCCCTCTAGGGTAGAAACAATAATTGCAACCTAACACTTTTAGGGAAAGGAAACCATGTGTTGGGACCAACTTAAGAAAGCCAAGCATCTTGATGAGAAGAGGGTCTCATGGAGGTAGTTCAAAGGATATTTCCAAGAGAAATATTTTTCTAGGCATTAATATGAGAGGAATATGAAAGCGTTCTTTGAACTCAAGTTGGGAAGCATGATAATGCATGAGTATGAGAAGAGGTTCTTTGGATTGTTGAAGTATGTTAACTTCATAAAGGATGAGACGGTCAAAATCCAAAGGTTTCTTAGTGGGTTATCCTCCTTCTATAGTGACAATATACAATATCATAACCCTATGACTTTGGATGAGACCATAAGGAGATCAAGGCATCTCTATGAGTAGAGAAGAGGGAGACTAGTCCTTCAAAAGACTTGGAATGACAAGATGAAAGGAAAGATGGAGAAAATAAAGAAAGGTTTTAAAACACCCTTTTTCAATAATAAATCTCAAGAAAATAAGCAAGGCCATTCATCCAAAAATGAACACAAGAAAACATATTATTTTGGGAAAATACCAAGGCAACAACCCATACAATGTTGGGGATATGAGGGGAATCACTTGGATAAGGAATTCCCTCAAAGGAGAAAGAATGAGGATTGTCCACAACATCCAAGAGGCTGAAAAAATGGAAGATATGGAAGGAAGCATGCCAAGGATTTATGAATCCTTGGACAACAAAAAATAAGAGTATCAATCCCCCATGATTGAAGTGGAAGGTAAGATTCATAACCAACCCATAAAACATTTAATTTATTATGTAGGTAGACATAGTTACATAAAATCTAACATTATTGAAAGATTTCACTTGCAAAGGAGTAAGCATAATAAATATTGGTTAGTTTAGTTAGCCACGATGGTTAAGAGGAAGATCAATGAGTTGGTTAAATATTGTCCAATAGACATGAATGGACTCAATGCAAAGGTAGATGTGAGCATTATACCATTTGGTTAATATGATTGTCTAATTGGAATGTATTGGTTGGAAAAACATCATGTTATCCTAGACTATTACATCAAAACAATAAATTGTCTTCATGAGAAAGGGAAAGAAGGAAAGATTTAAGGCATTCCAAGAGTCGTAGTTGCTAGTGAAATTTCATCCATGTAGCTGAAAGAGAGTTTCATGAAAGGATGTCAAATTTTTGCATCCCATATGGAAGAGAGAACTAGAAATAAAGTTGTAAGTCTTGAAGACCATCTGGTCTTGAAATATTTTGAACATGTTTTTGAGGAAATCCCAGGATTTCCACCAAAGAAAGACATTGTTTTCTCTATTGACTTGATGCCAAGAGCTGCTCTAGTGTCCAATACACCTTACATAATGGGCACACTAGAACTAAAAGATTTTTAGATCTAGCTAGAGGAGATTTTGAATAAGGGGTATATACACACAAGTGTGTTACCTTTTGGATCCCTGGTTATTTTTTTGAAGAATAAATATGGGACCTAAAGGTTATGTGTTGATTTTAGGTAGCTGAACAAGGTCACTATAAATAAAAAATATCCCTTTCAAAGGATTGATGATTTATTTGATCAGCTGAAAGGTGCAATAATATTTTCTAGGATTGAATTGAGATCAAACTATCATCAAGTGACAATAAAAGAAGAATACATAAGCAAAACAATGTTCAAAACAAGGTATGGGCATTATGAATTCATGGTAGTTTCATTTGGACTATCAAATGCCCCGACTATTTTTATGAGTCTAATTAATGGAGTGTTCAGAGAGACCTTGGACAAGTTTGTAATTGTTTTCTTAGATTATATTATCATATACTCTAAGTATAAAGAGGAGGATGAGGAGCATCTGATAATGGTGCTAAAATTTTTAAGGGAGCATAAGTTGTATGCCAAGTTAAGTAATTGCATCTTTTATCAAAGGAAAATCCATTACTTGGGGAATATAATTTCACCAGATGGGATATAAGTTGATCCCGAGAAGATAGAGGCCATTAAAGAATGTAAACCACTAAGAAATGTGATAGAGGTTAGGTCATTTATGGGTTTTTTCGGGTTATTACCGAATATTCATAAAAGGTTTTCAAAGATTACAATGCCAATCACTTCTTTGCAAAAGAAGGGAGTGAAGTTTGAATGGACTCCAAAATGTGAAAAGAGTTTCCAGTAGTTGATTTTTTTTTTGACAAGTGTGCCCATATTAAAGATTGTAGATCCAATTGAATACTTTGTAGTGTGCACAAATGCATGCAAGGAAGGGATCCATGGATTGCTCCATCAAAAATCTCATTTGGTATTGTATGAGTCTCGAAAATTAAATGAGCATGAGAGAAATTATGCTACTCATGATCTAGAGTTAGAAGAAATTGTACATGCATTAAAAATGTGGAGACATTACCTCATGGGGAAACGGTTTGAGCTAAGAATTGACCATTTTGGTCTAAAATATTTGTTTGGACAACCAACATTAAATGATAGACAAACTAGGTGGTTGGAATTTCTTAGCGAGTACGACTTCGAGATTAAATATATAAAGGGTAAATAAAATCAAGTGGCTGATGCACTTAGTTGAAGATCTGATGAAGTGAATGTTTCAGCCATCAACATGTACATAAAATATTTAAAAAATAAAATTCTAGAAGCAACAAATTCAGATCAAATTTATTTTCAAATAAAAGAAAACTTACAACAAAGAAATTTACAATGAAAATTTAGAAATTAGGAATTGAAAGAGGATGAAATCCTCTTGATAAGAGGCAAGGTGTATTTTCCAAATTCCATGGAGTTGAAAAATATAGTACTGAGAAAAATGCACAATGTGCCATATGTTGGGCACCCAAGATATTAGAAATCCATTACAGCTGTAAGGAGCCAATACTTTTGGTCGGCAATGAAGAAAGAAGTAGCTAACTACATAACTCGATGTCTAGTGTGACAAAAGGTGAAAATAAAGCACAAACATCTAGTGGGATTTCTACATTCATTTCTCATTCGAGAGTGGAAATGGGAAGTGGTTACAATATATTTTATTGCAAAGCTACCCAAAACAGTGCAGCAACATGATTTTTTCATGGCAGTGGTGGAACAATTGATTAAGGAAACATATTTTATTCTTGTGAAAACAAAACACAAGGAAACAAACATTGTCGATATTTACATGAAGCAAGTTGTTAGGCTACATGGAGTGCCTAAGGAAATAGTTTCAGACATAGATTTCAAGTTTACATCCAAATTTTGCAAGGTTTGTTCAAATAATTTGGGAAAAATATGAATCTTAGTACGATGTATCACCCATAGTTAGATGGGAAAAGAGAGAGGACCAATAGAATACTTGAAGAAATGCTCATAATGTATGTGATGGATCAGCCATCAAAATGGGGATACTATATCCACTTAGTGGAGTTTTCTTATAATAATGGGTATCAAGTGTCATTGAAAAAGAGTCCATTTGAAGCTTTGTATGGAAGAAAGAGTAACAACCAGTAAGTTGGGATAACCCAATAGACAAAGCCATCATTTGACCAAATTTGTTAAAGGATATGGAAGAGAAGATGAGAAGGATCAAAAACAATTTAAAGGCTTCCCAAGATAGGAAGAAGTGTTATGCATACGAGAATTTTTTTTTTAGAGATTTTAAAGTGGGGGAACTTGTTTTTCTAAAAGTTAAAGAAAAAAAAAGTTCAATAAGATTGGGTTGTTGCCCAAAGTTGGGAGCAATATATTGTGGACATTTTGAAATATCAGAAAAGATAGGGCCAATTGCATGAATGATAGCATTTACTTCATCCATGAGAGTGAATAATGTATTTAATGTGTCATTATTAAATAAGTATGTTCCTTAGCTTAACAACATAATTGATTGGACTGTGATCTAGTTGGAAAAAAAAGGGTATTTCTGGGTTGAACCAGTATGCATTCAATACCAGAAATTCAAAGTGCTCATGAACAAATCCATAGGGATGGTAAGGGTTCAATAGACTTGCTATTTTTTTGAAGATACAACATGGGAGTATGAAACAACTATACGGGAGGAATACCCACAATTTTTTGTCAATTTTGAAGAAGATAGAAGTTGAAAACACAAGGCTCCATTTTTGGGTAGCTAGTTATCGAAACCACATCTATGAAATTTTTGGTTGCCTATGTTGATAGCCCTAATAAAATAATGGTGCATTATGATGGAATAAAGGTAGTGAAGGGGGGAAATTCATTGGGTCAATAGGTTGAGAAGAACAAGAGATTATTGTTGGAACTACTATTGGAGGGTAAAAATTGTAGAAATTTGTTTTCTATTTTTATGAACATTGTAAAGTAAATTTATGTATGTATTTTAAGCATGGCTTGGTGCATCGAGGACAATGAAAAACTATATGGGAGGGGGAATGCAACATCCCTAGTATAATACTTGATTTAATTAATGCATATTTTAGAGATAAATGTGGCTATGGCCAAGCAATGTAAATGCAAAATGTATTTATAAATTGTAAGTAAATACAATGAAATACCAGTTGTTAGGATATGGAAAAAGATGGGGGTTGATAAATACAAAGGAGAGGGTGAATTCCTAAAGAGTGTCCAATAGGGGTCCAAAGGGAAATAATTTATGGATATTAATTGAAGCCAAAATTTATGAATTTTATTATCATTTGGGAAAACCTTTTGTTTTCTTGTTGAGTGTATGAGAGCCCAATCATTAAATACTCGTCATAGGGTGGGTGTGAGAGTCACATCCCATAGTTATTAGATAGCATGGGTTTAAAGTACAATCAACATTTGGAAAAGTGAGAGGTCAACTATATTGGGAAAGGAGAGGGAATTTGTATGGTAGTAAACAGGCAGTTTTAGACATTCAGTTTTTCATGAACAACAAGGGTAGAAGAGTGAAGGGGATATTGGGAGATAGAACAACAAGGTTGGAAAAATTTTGGAGCATGTTGGAGAATTATGGATCATTTTTGGAGCTATAAATTGAAGAGATAGGTTTTTAGGGATGAAGAGTGAACTCCTGGGTGAGTTGCACAGTATCATCAGGTGTTTGTTGTTATTATTGTTGGTGGTTTTCCTAGCAGTGAGTTCCCTTGAGTTCCTAGATAAGATATTCCTAGCTACATATTCTAGAGAGATCTTGATAAAAAAATGGGATTCCCAATGGAATGAGAGTAGTGAAGGGGCACATTCCTTTGGTTGGGAAAGTCAAGAGGAAGAGAGTTAGAACAAATTTGAGATATTGTAGTAGAAAACCAATGGGATGCGTTATATGGATCCATGAGGGACTATGAGAGAAAACCTTCTTCTATGGATTCCTATAACATCCCTCTCTTGCACACACTGAGCGAACTTATTCTTTGAGGACACTTGCTCGCAAGTGATCCAGATTATTATACTTTTGGGCATTTGATTATGATTACGAGGCATTATGAATTGATGACATGTTATTTTGTTGCATTGACATAGACATGTGTTATTGACTCGGTTTACTTGAGTGTGCAGGATTTTGGACCTCGAGGATGCAGAGGCATCAATGGAACCCCCTGGACTCTAGATCAAGTCAAGGAGTGGACTATTGGGGTTTGATTGTTGTATATATGACATTTGTGGATCTGATTAGATGATATGATTATGGATATATTTATGACATGATTTGTTGATGATGCATGGTGACGATAGCTTGCTGACCAGACTCACATGTGGAGTAGAGGGGTCATGCATGACTACCAGAGACATTGAGGGAGAGGTGTGGACATCAACCCTGCCACAACCTACTAGCACACTCGCCGTGGATTGAACTATAGGTTAATGACTACCTAGTTCAAGAAGATCCACGATGTTGTGAGGGCTGATTGCGACAGTCTCTCACGATGATTCTAAGGGGCGTGCAATAAGGCAGGGGCCTTATTCCTTAGAGGCCCTTAGTCTCCCACAAGATCACCTGGCGGAGTATTGGCTCCAGGGGTTTTTGATGTCTACCAAATCAATCAAGAGGCGAGTGACATCCTTGGAGCATGTAGTGTGTCTTGAAGAGCACGTCACGCAAGGGAAATAGAATGAGGCAAGTGGCACCCTTAGATCACGTAGTGCGTCCTTAAGGGCACGTCGCGCAAGGGAAACACAATGAGGGGAGTGGCACCCTTGGAACACGTAAGGTGTCATGAAGGGTACGTCGCGTTGTTAACTAATAAATGGATGAACCTAGATGGCCTTAGGACAAATAATGTGATAAGAAAAAAATTAAAACAATTTCCCTAATAAAATGTCACCCAGTCTTGAAAATTAAAATCTAGGTCTAGGTGAAACTTGTGGTAAAAGAAAAATATTTATGTAAAAATAAAAATAAAAATAAATAAATAATAATGATAATCATCATTAATCATGTGTCAAGAAGGGGGTAAGTAACTATTTTAAATTATAAAAATCTTTTGGGGGATAAAATTTAAAAAGGGGGAAATAATTGTCTTATCACTTATACTAATCAAATTTTATTATTAAAAAGGAAAATGGGAAAAAGGGTTAATTTTCTACACCTACCGATTTGAGTTTTAAATAAAAAGGGAAAGATGAAATTTAAAAGAATTAGGAAACTAGGAAAAAGAGGAACATAAAAATAAAGGGGAAGCACAAGGGAAAAAGCAGAAAGTCTAACTTAGTAAGGTATCTAGCATTTGAGAAGTTTCTAAATTAAACTCAACTAGTAAATTAGTAAGGGCGAAAGTCATTAAAACTTGTAAGGGAATATGGGGACACCTAGGAGATATTCTAGGAGTGTTTTTAGGTGGGTGAGAGAAATAAGAGTAATTAATTAATTAATGGTGCAATGAGGGGGATGGGTGACACATGTATGGGAAGGATTTTATGAATTAAATTGTTAAAAAATAAATTAAATGGGAATTTGGGAAAGTAAAGGACTTCGAAACTCTATATAATGGAGGGAGGAGGAGGATGATGGATCTCTACTGGGATGCGTAACGTTATGTTGTAGGATTTTAGACTTGACTGACTTAGCTTGTGAAAGTTGGGATACCCAGTTCGGTGAGGAGTGGTAGCTCGGCCTTGCGAGGTGAGCTGGGAGCTAGCTGATCTTTGATTCAATGTGGTGGCCCCTTTGTGGCTCGGGGGGATATGGGAGGAGAAGAGTACCCCTAGCATTGGTTGGGAGGTACCAGTGAAGTCTCATAGGTCGACAAGCGGGAGATACATGGAGCGCGTGCGACAATGACTAAGAGCGGATGACTTGGGCTATGGTACGCTTACTTGATTATGCATGGTATATTCTTATTATGCCTCACGCTTTCAATTCCATATTTTTAATTGGGTAAATAAAATGTGTGATTTATCTTTTTAATGGATAACTTAATTCCCCATAGCCTTTAGCTCGTTGTTGATTGACTCCCTTGGATTTTGATCCCTGCATGTTGTGACCGCCCTATGGTTTTATTGATTTTGTGATGAGTTTTTCTTCTCACTTCACCCTCGTCCCTAGCTCATCAGTCCTCGCCTGAGCAGTCATCCAGGAGCCGTATCGACGGTCCTCACTTCGGTGTTAATAGATCTATAGATCCAAACGCTCTGCTTTTGTGTCCGTGGATGAGGAGGGAAGGATGTGTTTGTCCAACTGTTTTCCCCTTCCCATCTTTGTGTTGATCTCCACCTTGCCTCGGTCTCTGTGTGTTATTTCACCTCTATGTCTTATTCGTTCTCGGTAATCTGGAAACTGTGTTGGGAATTTCTTGCATTTCAACACCCTCAACCACGAAAAATAAAATCGACGTTTTAATATAATTTGTTGGATCAATTTAACTCTATGTTTCTAAATATCACCAGATACATGGAAGTCTGTGTTTTTACTTATTGCTGGATAGTTAAATATGCGTAGCGATACGTCCCTGCAACTTATTTCCATGTTTGTTTTAATGATAGCAATGTTCTCTGCATTTTACCTTTACTCATTAATATTTGAAGACGATTGGAGACTGCGTTGTCCTTTTGTTGATAGGCCCTTACATTGTTTGGACTAAGATTTCTTTCCTTCTTATTCATTTAAATTATTGGAAGGCGATTTTCCCCTTCTTGAGTCGGCATTTCATTTTTATTGTTGGGCGAATTGCCACTTGTAAGACATAATTGATGGCTGGGTACTGGCAATTTGCCACTACTTTAGACTGCACATTTATTTCATTACGATACCATTATCAGTCCTTATTCCATCTACGTTATGAGTTGATTGTGCGTCTGCATATTATTCTTATGGTAGCATTTTTATTGTGTAAATGGGGGTTCACTTTCTGTGTAATTAGGGTGGGGGTGGGGGGGGCCGGACGGGGGGGCTTTTTAATGTGTGATGGTAGCGTTTTTGTGTAATGGTTGAGTGTTACTACTCTTATGACAACGAACTCACTCTGCAATTTTAATACATATTGATTGGTGAATTCGACTCTGCGATTTAATACACTTTGTCAGCGAATTTACCCCTTTGTTTGACTGCATTTTTAAATCCTATGAATAAGAGTGAACCACATCTTGTTTTGGCAACGATTTACTCTTGTTTGACTGCATTTTTTTTACTTGCGATTGACAGCGAAATTAGAGAGCGTTCTAATTCACAGACTGCATTTTATCTATGTTTTATTTACTTTGTAGTTTACTGTGTTGTATAAAATGCCGTAACCATCCTAGACAACGACATATCCTTAGAACATCGATGTAGTTTTGGCTGCAAATTGCTATGTCCGCAATCTATGCATTGTCTGCATTTTCGTAAATAGTAAAACACAGCTAATGTAGTGTTTGAGTTCATCACAGAATCCCAGGTGACATCCTTGTTGACAGTCAATCTATTCTTAAGTCTGAGCGAGATTATTGCAGACAGCGATTTATCCGTGAGTCTGAGTGAAATTACTGTAGACAATGATTTATAAAGTTATCATGTTTTTAACTCAGTGGTTACCATAATTAACTCAGCCTTCATCACTTAACTTGACTCTGGGAACCTTTAGCGGATATCGATACATCGCTTGACAATTTTATAGACAACGAATTGTTGTGGAAGGCGATACCTTTAGTTGACAATAGAATTAACAATGGTTTTTATCAATGGAACTTATCTGGGCGATTTCCTTTAATAGACAACAAATCTATGGGAGAGTTGCCCATTGTTGATTTAGCTTCTACCAGGGATCAAGTGCCCGATTGGCTATGGGAGAGGCTTTGAAATGTTACCTCCTTTAAAAACAAAACGCGGGCCGAAGGGTTGAAGTTCCTAAAATACTGAGGCGATACGCCTTACTGTCGTTATAAATCTACTGATGTGACCTTGAGTATGGTCTTGGGACCTGATTCTCTTTTTGTGTTGCAACCATCGTCTAAGATTATGTACTGTATTTAACTCATGAGAGTAGTTTATGAACACCTTTGCTTCGTGTGGTAATCACTGTAATAGTCCTTAGTTCCCATCTGATTAGAGGGCGTTGGATCAACACTAACTCACTTGTTAACACCTCTTAGAATAAGATGGAGCTTTAAGCATATCTGTAATCAATTAGAATTGAGTAGGTTATGTATTATGTACGCCTTTCACTTCCATGAATAATTTTACTTTTAAATTTCAAAGTTTTCAAAATCCCTTGACATAATATTACTTTAATTTTAAAAAGCCTTTTTCACTTCTAGTTAATTTTCCTTCAAGCCTAGTTCTCAAGAGGATCCATGCTGGAGCATATTATCATAGATTCCATTTAATCAATTCAAGTTGATTTCCAAAAATGTCTCATACCTTGTTTCCAGAATTCAACCACTTCTTGACTTTAGACTTTATAAAAGTGACATTTCCACCTTTAGACAGTTACACCCCTCCTTTAGTAATACATCCCCACGCTCTTGTATTAGGAAGGGATTGGGCTAAGATTTTTGTTTTCCCTTTTTCAATAAATGTTTTTCTCTCATTTCTCCCCATATAACTTTGACTAATACTTAAATTAGTCCTTTTATTCTTTTATCAAGACCTCGGACCCTTGTTTGGTTGATACGAAAAGTTTCTATTGTTTCATTCTAATTTTTTTTTATGAGAAGTTAAAATATGTTTGGAGGAATTCATTGTCATTTAATAAGCATTTAATTGTTATTATGAAATAGAAGTGGGTAAAGGATTTGGGTTCTATCTTTAAACTCCATGAAGGATGGGCATGAGATCATGTCAAGAAAATGCCTCTCTTCTTTAATGTGAAATTTGGGTTTATCACTCTCCTTCTTCAAACATTTCACCATAAATCCACCATAGATATGCTTTATTATGAACAACTAATGTTATGAAGTCGATGTGATTAGCTTAACTTATAGATTTCTGCATTTACTTGCGTCACTGGTAGTCATAAAGACGGGGTTTTATAGTTTGGGTGTCGGTTGTTTATTGTACGCATGAATGAGGTGAGACATGTGGATTTGAGTACATATCCTATTGCGCAATGAATTATCATGATTATGTGTGATTGTGTTTGGGTCTCTAGCGCATCATAGTTAAGGATTGATTTAAGTTATGTCCTAATGCACTGATAATTATTGATGATGATGGCCTGATTTGGATTAGAATGTTAATGCGCAGTTGATTCAGTTCATTGTATGATAGTCGTTTTTAGTCCTCACTTGAGTAGATGTTTGCAATTTGCATCAAGAGACACGATGTGGTAACATGCTATGCCTTGTGTTGGTATGCTGCATTAATTTTGTTGGTGATGTCGTCAAGTGGTGTCATTTTATCCATAACCTTTTCTTCCATGAATTTAGAAGAATAAAGAAAAAAAAACTTTGCTCCCGATGATCTGTCGTATGTTGTCGTGACGACCCAAGGGTTGTCACAATTCCTAGCCCCATATTGAGGGTGAATTGCTATTGATATTTGGAAAAACAGGTCTATGGTTGGAGGAACATCCTTCCCAAGCAGTTGGTTACACACATGTTTTATAAAAGATAAGTTTTTATCTATTTGTTGAGTTATTTCATGAATTTGATTGTTTTGCTTAACTTTGTATCTGAATAGTTAATTGTTGTTGTGAATGAGTTATTAGTTGCATTCATGGAAATTTAGAGTATTGTAGATGCATTTAATTATGGGTATCATAAATTAGTTGAATATGTGTTTAAATCATAGCTAGTAAGCTACAATATTTGATTAGCAAAAGAAAATTTTGTTTTTATGTGTATTTCCACAAGTAATGTTCCTTGGTTAAGTTGGGGTAGGCTACATGGAAAACCAAAGGAAAAGGATCACATCTTGAGAAGAGGAATCGATGATTCCAACACTAATGAGGGATTGTAAAATTATAAGGAGACATGGGACAAAGTAGTTCATGAGAAGGAACATGTCCATATTGGTCGAGTCAAATGGGTATTGAAGGTGTTTGACCTAAGTATAGGATACCATGGTAGTTTCCTCATGACAATACCATGACCCATCCCCAACATAATCCTTTTCCTCAATATGGTCTTTAATATATCATCAACCATTAACCATCACTTCCACTACTCTCTTCCTACCTAGCGGTGCATCCTCCATATCCATACCGCACTATGTATCTTCCATTAGACCCTTCATTGCACTACTAAGTTTGGAATCCATTGGCATTGTAAGTTCCTTTAGTACCATCCCATAGTGTGAAGCTAGTGGTTGGATAAAACATAATTTTGAGTATCTATGGCGGTGGAAGACTAGCTACAACAAGGAAAAGTGTGCCTCAAGTAATCATAATAAGAGTAAACTAAGACTATATAGATCATTGCCTAAGAGTTGTAACAACTAGCTTGAGGACCTATGAATACATGTAAATTTAGTTATGATCGACTTATGTAACTGACCTATGGTTCAAGGTGGTCCCCATGGGGAACAAAATATATAATGTTGTAAGTAGAGAGCTGGGAAAGGAGAGGCTTGTTAGAGAGACCTTAGGAGGAATATTCAGAGAGAAGAAAGGTGTAGAATTTCTATTACACTTTTCCCAGTTTTGTAATAGAGACTGTAACTGTGGTGTCTGTCATGTAAATATCCTATTATTATGAAGAATTTTTTATCACATAAAGTTGTTCAGGTTCACAGGTGACATCCATGAGTAGAGGCAAGTAGAAAAATGCAGTTACAGTGGCAGAAATCCTTTGCACATTTCAATTCAGGGCCATCTCTAAACATAGTTGGAAGATGGATGAAATCTTTGGCAGAGGTGCTAAAGTATCTAGCACGCCCAGATCTCTGGTCCCATTCAAATCAATAGCCTCGGATCATTTCGGGGCCGTGACATGCTTGGGCATTAAAATTTGAAGGGTGGGCCAAAATCCAAACCGCGGTTTTGTGGGGTGGCTACGTGGTGAGAGTCGGTGCATTTCTGGCCCGAAAGCGGTGTGGGTCCAAACCGCTTTCAACGGCCCCAAAATCACATGCTCTTATACAATGCCATATCAAACAACAACATGTGGCCTCCCTTTAATAGTCAAATCACATCCTGATCTAGAGGAGGGTTCAACCAATGAACGAGGATTGACTTTTGCAGCCACCTTCTTATTCAGTGCACAATCCATGAGGGCACGTGGTCATCCACTAATCATCCAACTGCACTCCAATCCCAATGAAGATCCATTTAATGAAGCAGGGATTGGTCGCTGAAACCTCAACTCATTCCATAAATAGAAAGTAGGAAATCTATGGTCGAGGAGACAGAGTTGTTAGATTCTTACAGGCCCATACTGATCTAGGCTTGCATCTGACAGGAGGAAACACACTTAGTTTGATAGAAGGTTGCATATATGTAAATCTTTGAATGGGATGGCCAAATCACACCTATGGCAGTTATGAACTGAGTCAAGTATAAGTAGATCAGTTCAATATTTTGTTATGGTGGTCGAATGGTTGAGTAGAGCTCCCTATTTTGTAATATTTGATCATAGAGTTGTTCTCTGGTTTTGTATGATACTTGAGACTTTTTCATTAATAGAAGTCGGGTTATTTCATCTCTTTGTTTAGACTGTATTGAAACACTTGTGCATGGAGGATCTAGATGAGGTTTGTGGTTGTACTGTAATGTAGGTTTGATTATGATGTTTTTGTAACCTGTTCCAATACTTTCCCTTTGTTATCATTTTTCCCCTTATGCTAAAATTCTTGTGCATGGATGATCCAGACGAGTTGTTGTAGTCACATGGTAATGGAGGTTTGATTATCATGTTGTTATGACATATTTCAGTGTCTAAAACTTGAGCTCAAGAGTGCTCTTTTGCTTGAGTTTTTCCTCACCAAGCTGCTTGAAGGTCGGATGCTCATAGCAAACTTGTCCACCTTTCTCACTAAGTCTTCCTTCTTCTCACCTTTAAACTCAAACCACTGACTGAAGTTGATGAGGACCTCATTTCCCTATGCATTGCTTGTCTAGTTTCTGTGTTAAAACATTCTTGTATTGAGTTTTGTCCATTTGACCTCCATTCATAAACCTACCTCCACAAACATTTTTGATGGGTACCGGGCTTATCCTCTTGTAGTCTGAGGGTGACTCTTAGTGCTAACAGAATTATTGGAAGGTCAATATTTTTTTGGTGCATACTTGTCTTATATGTGATGCTAGTTGTGATCTTTAGTGTTTCTCTGCAATATTTAAGGTATATTTAATGCATCTTTATAATAATGTCTAAATCTACCCACAAGAAATTATATTACAAGTTATATCAGTTTGATATTTCAGTTTGTATACCTACATGAAATCTACCTACTGTTTGAAATATCTGTTTGTATACCTACATGAAATTATATTACAAGTTACAAGGTTGTAGAAAAGTTGTACATATGTCTATACATTTATTTGAGTAATAAGAAATTCAAAACCCTTTGTTGTGCAAAAATATAAAAAATTGTCTTGTTGGACAAAGAGGGGAAATTTTGCATTGGTGTAAATTTTTCCTTGGTGCAAAATGCATGCTAGACTACACTAAAATGCATGCTAGACTACACTAAAATGCATGCCCAAGTCTCAAAACTCATTCAATTTGAGTGGTTAAAATTGTAAAATATTTTTTAGGTCATTTCACATAAGCATGTATACTTAGTTTTTCATTTATAGTCATAAAATAATTTGTTGTACAAAAATAGATAAGAGATTCCGAGTAAAATCCTAGAAATGCACAACCTGTTTGTAAAAAGAAAGGAAAAGTTGTATTATAACTTTTATTTAAATTATGTAAGTTGTTTGCAGTGTGATTTATCATATTAGACTTGTTGGTGTTGTTAATTTCTCAATTGAAATTTTAAAAAGGGTTGTTATGTAAAAGTGGTAAAGTTTTTCTTGTAATTTGGAAGGTCCAAAATGTACTAAGTTACCAAATTAAAATACATGCCCAAGATTCCCTATAGCTCCATAAATTGTTTTATAATTATTGATATAGATTTATATATATGCTAAATTTACCTATGTTATCTAAAGTTCAATTGAAGAACATGAGAGGTTTCTTTCATGCACCTAGATTTGAGATTTCATGTAACTTTGAAGGAAAAATTGCCTTGGAGTAAAATTCATGCCCTAGTCTCAACTTTGACCCAAATTGAGTGGTTCAACTTGAAAAAGGCATAGTTTGTGATTATACATTTATATATAGCCTTATCTTGGCATTTGGTGAAGGGTGAAATATAGATTTTGGTTTGGGGTTACATGCTTGGACTAATATGTATTGTTACATATACAACTCTAAAATGCTTTATAGTGATAGGTGATAGATTAATGATTCAACAAGTGAAATATTGTGGTTGTGGACAATTGTTGTATATTAACATACCCAGTAGGGTATTCATGCCATAATTCTTGCATATTAGGGTTTAAGAATAGGGTTGTATATAATTTGTTGTTTCTAAAGGTAAATAGATTTATTTTAATTTTTGTTGTTCCATTAAGGACCAACCATCTTAATATTGGGTAGGGAACAAAAAAATAATTGGTATAGACTTAACCCAGTTCTAACTTCAGTATGGAAATTTTGAAAATCCATGTTTAATGAAAATTCAAAAATTTGAACTCATTTACTTAAGGTTTTTTATATCTATTTCCCATGAAATTTGAACCTTCTGATTGAATTTGAAATATTAGTTGTAGTGGAATATATTTCACTTCTGTAAAACCAAAATCACTAGGTAACCCAAGAAAACAAACACTGAAATAATGCACTTTATTGGTGGGTTTTGGTACAAGGGTGAATAAAATCCCTTTAAGATCAATAGTTGTGGGTTGAAGCTCAAGAAAAATGGTGATGGATTTAAAATGAACCCTAGATCTATTTGTGTATATCAAATCCTACTTTAGATAGGATATAAAATTCCAAAACATGAAATGAAAGCTAGTTAACATTGATATGCAACATCTTTTCATAGGATAGGATCTCACTTGGTTCATAATGGTAGAAAGAGGTTATATTGTTAAAGTCTTGATGAATAATTACAACCGAAAAATGAGCATTCATGGGTGAAAAGTAAAATTTTCTATAGAATAATGTTAGCTATTATAGTTGGTAGTCATATATCTATTATTTCATTATTCTCTTTGAAATATAAGGGGAGAGTTGAGGCTTGGTGTGTGGGAATTGAGCATGAAACTTTGGTCTGTGGAATATAATCCTTATCTAGAGGTTTATATGAAATCCCCAATATAATATAAATATGGTAGGTAACAAAGAGGGGGATCAGGGTTCACCTAACCATGGGTTGTGCAGGGTGTTGGCACAAAGTGGGAAGATTTGAGGTTCAACATGAATTCACCAAAAAAAATCTCAGATATCGACCCTTTAGACATCACCCGCAAGCAAGTGAAATCTCACCCAAGGTATCTATGGGGACTGCAGGAACCAAGTTTCCATAGTGATGAAGGGATGGGAGGAAGTCCTCATAACCATTATACTTAGCATTAGATCATTACACCTTATATCATGTGCACAAAAACATAATAACATGTAACATATTCATAATAACAGACACATATCATATGTGCGCAATAAAATGAACAACAACCACATCATGACACATAGAAACTATCTTTAATTTGGTTCACCCAAGATGGTATATGTCCACAATGACCAAATTCTTATTATATTATTCAGAATCATTCATTACAAAATATGCACATTATGTTCATAAATCGTTCCCTTTTTGTTCTCATATCCCTTTATCTCTCTCTGTCACTCTTCACTCTTTCATTCTTGCATACATTCACACATGCTTATTCACTCTTCTTATAATTTCCCCTTACTCTGTATCACAAAACCATTACATATTTCTACAATTACAATAGGGCTTACCTCATATCAATGGACCCAAAATGCCTAACGATCTTCCTTGCATTTGCACGCGCTGGTCCCGAAAGTGCACCAAATGTCTTTCCTTCTTATGAACGCATTGTGCAGTTCCCAAAACTGGTCCCAAAATCCTATGCTAACAAGCCCCCAACAATCACATGTGGCTCATCCCAAGACACTCAAGAATTCTATTGTGATCTCTTCCACGTCGCAACAAAATTCTCAAAAGTTTCCTTTTCGGTTGCGACCTTCTCCTTTTCTTGTTCTTCTTGCATCAAAATCCCCTCTACACTATCTTGCATTGCTTGCTTCATTATGCCTTATGTAGCTGCAAGTTCTTCTATCAACTAAAATTCCTCCTCCTATAGGGTCTCAAGTTTTTACACAAGAGTTTGATGTTCAACTCTTATTTGGTTTATCTCTTGGTGTATCTACTTATTCTCAACTATTTGCTATAGCACAAATTGTGACACTGTAATGCATTTATGACATTGTCCAACCCTTTTCATGTCATTCACTCTTAAATCCCAACTTTCCCCATCAAAGTCACTTAAAAAACATTATTTTTAGTTCCATTCATGGGTCACATGTGTCCACTTGTGTATTATTGTGGGTTGTTATTTTAAAACTAGTGGATGCCCTCAAAAAAGTTGAAAAATAAAATTTTCATTCTTTGAGTAGCATCCCCTTGTTTTGGAACTTGCTTTCCAGTACTCCTTATTCTCTACTATATGACTATAGGGTGTGTTCCTATCCCTATTGATTCATCCGAATAAGGGTCATTGTGTTGAGTTTATGCTTGAAGGACCATTGGAGGAACCTCGGTGGTTGGCTTTGAGGCAGTGCCGATAGTTCGAGTCAGGTTGTAACCACTCATTTTTACTGTTTTCAATAAAAGAGTTATCTTCCCCCCATACATGTGTAAATTTGTTTCTAGTTGTTGATATATTATAACTTCTTTCATATACTATAATATTTGCATGTTATATGTATGATTGAAATCTATAAATACCTTGTTGCAACATAGTTTTGGTCTTCTTTTACGGGTTCATACCAGTGAAGATCGAGAGAAAAATCGAAGGTGGAGATTGAGTAATGACATAAAACATAGGATACAAGGTGTGAGGCCTCTCTCTCTCTCTCTCTCTCTCTCTCTCTCTCTCTCTCTCTCTTCTTAAAGTAGTTATTATTTTCATATCATCATTGTATGTGGGTTAGGTTTCTTTCTTTTATATGGTCAATATATTTTGTGACATGACCCAAGGTCACAGGGGAAAAATCCCATAACACTATTGAATCCATTCATTGTATTGGTGATAGAGTGCTCATTGTATCTTTTATCTTTTGCGCCTTCTCCTGCATAGTATGTAACCTCTGTTCTAATGCTTGTAGCTTGACATTCTCCAAAAATTGAGTCCACATTTGTGTATTGAGTACTCTCTTCATACAACTTTATGCATTCCTCATCCAATCTCCTAATGTTGTCCATGGTCATCATTGATGTATTCTCCCATTGATCCCTTTCCTTTGGTGGGGTACTTTGCATTGTGTGAGCTTCCAAATCTAATATATTTGTGCGAAATCCCTGAAGGGGTTCGCTTATCTTTGTTAATTTATATTCCAAGGGAGTATATACTTCCAATGGTACATATGGGAAGTTTTTATATACCTCCTGCACTTCTTGTTGTAACCTTGTTGTCTTCCGCGTCGCCTCGTCCTATTCCATCATTAGTTTACTATACTCTACATGTAGTGCATTGTTGTGTTCATTTACTTTGGCTAACTCCATAGAAGTAGACTCTGTGTGCAACTATATCTCTTGTGTAATGCATGTCTGCAAGCTATGTAACACGTTCATCGATAGTTGTGATAACAATGAGTCAATGTGGATTAATGATTGCACACACTCCTGCATTTCTATTGTGGGGAACTGTATAGCTCCTGAGGATATCTTCATGATCCGATGCTCTATTGATGTTGATGGTGGTTGTGATTTTTGTATTCATGACTTTGTTTTCTTTACTGTGTTCTCTGTCTATTCTTGTTCTGTTGTTTGGGCCGACGATATCCAGGTTGATTCTAAAAATTGGCATAATGCAGTTATCTACACCTACACATTCATGTGCATTTCCTCCTATTTCTGTGCAACTCACATAAATGCTTCTTTAGTTACTTCTTTGACATGATCCCCAATATTCTCCAAGTAATCCTTAGGCAAGGCTTGGATATATGCTTCCTTTGAGGATTTCCTCTTTTTGTGCTTATGAACTGAGTGCTCCTCAGGATGTTATTTTCTCTTCTCTCTAGTGTACGTTGTTGTTTCCTGAGTGTTTCCTGCACTATTCCCTTGTTCTTGATGTTCATGTTCTTCTTCTTGATCCATCTCTAGTTGTTGTGTCTCATTCTACACTTTTTCTATCACTGGGTTTTTCCATTCTGCTTCCTAGTCATTGAAAATCTAGTTGACATCTTGTTGTGTCAGTCTGTAGCTAGTAGGAAACAATTATTGATCTGAATCTCTCTTTCCTTGAATGTACATGTGGTGCGGACCTGCCTTGAATCGTGCAATTTATTTGTATTCTTCAACTATCGGTGTAGAATGCATGGTGTGTCCTCAATGCATTTCTATATTTTCTCTTGATAGATGTAAAGTATGATGTTGTTATCCATTTTCCTATTCTTGTGCGCAGTATGCCAAAAAAAAGCATATGTTCCTAACTGGGTTTCTTTCAGCTCCCTCCGAGCAACTAATTCAATTAAAATCAATAACCAAGCATACTCAAAATATTTTCCTTTCTCATGTGCTTCCCTGCAGTCGATTAAGAATTGGTTCACCAAAAATGTTCCCCATTTTATCTGCACTCTTGTTTCACACTTCTCTTTTTCTTCTATTACTCCTACTGACACCTAATATCTATGACACTTTCTAAGAAACTTGTAAGCCAACACCTTTGTTGGAAACCTAACGGAGTCGTCATTGATGATCGCTATGTCCAGTGCATGCACTGCTCTTTGCATGCCATATTTTTTCTTCATCATTTTTGCTAATGCCTTCTCATGAGTCTTATCGGTGAATAGAGGTAGTGGGCCTTCCCCTGCTAACGTCAATCCTATAATCCATGCAATAATTTGGGTTTCAATTGACACTGTCTTGTCCAACCCTAGAAAATCTTAATGGACGCAACTCAACAATAACTTGAAGGTGATTTTGATTTCTACACTTCTTCCAAAATGTCGAATCTCCAACATGTTCAATTTGCATATTTGTTGTAGTTATGTTATTTGTGTAGGTATTTTTGTGGCACTAAATATGGAAAATTATTTAGATCTGTAAGGTGATGGTATAAAAACCTCAGGCTTCCTACTGCACCCAACATATCTCCCTCAATAGTGATCCCAGGTGGAATCACTGGTGTAACAAGGTCATACTTCGTCTCCTTGGGAAATATAACTGTTTTTTCTATTGGATTCTTTGGTGGCACATATGACCTGGGAAATTTGACTAGATGTGATGCCTCTACTATCAGGGATTCTTCCTATACTAGTATTGATGTCTACCTAGTGTGCGGTTTCTTACTCTATGATGTGGATGCTCCTGCCTTTGGTGTTGCCATGTCTTTTTGTAACATGGCTTTGTCTGCAACTCACTTGGCTCTTCTCTATCTCTCTATTCTCTTTGAATGTCTATGCAACAATAACCCTTTCTCGTCGCCCCTTTTCTACTTTTATAGGTTTTTTATAATTTTTATCTTCCTCTTCATGCCAAAATTCTCAGTCCCATCTGATTTTTTCACATTCAATTCTTGTTCGGATCTTGCATTAATTTCATATTTTCCAGGAGATCGTGGTCTAGATTTGCTAGCCTGTCAAAATATCTTCCATTTTTTTCATTTATTACTACATGTTTCCACCGTCTTGCCATCATGTTTTCTCTTTAATTATTTTTTTCATAATTCAGTTCTACTTTTTGCGTGTAATTCAATTATCCTTTCTTCACACCTTCCTCTTTCTTTCTGTGAAATTTTCTTATTCATCCCTTTTTCTGATAATTTGGCTCTTTGAACAATTCTCGTTTCATAAATTCAATCTTTATGTTTCTTCAAATGTTTATTGTGGTTTACCTCAAGCTCTTTTATTGTTTTTTATTTTCTTTTTCTATAATACATAGACTATGATATAGATACTATGGTACATGTATTGTGTAATTGGGATAGTGTGTGGAAGCACGATTATCCATATACAGTTTCATCTGACTACCATTGTCCAGTCCTTCCATTATTTCCCCATTCAATTTCTCCAAATCAATAATGCATGCCTATGTCACAAATATTATGACATATAGACCCAACCAGTGCATTTGGTTTCTAGGGTGATGCAAAAATTTGTTGTCATAGAGAAAAACTAGGTATCCTATTTGGAACTTATTCTATTTAACATGTCTATCATGTCATGCCTATTGGTGTGCTTTTTGAACTTGCTGATGAAATATTGTTCCGAAGCAATATTCCTCTAGTGTCTCTAAATTTGACAGTATTTTTTCTACTGCGCCAAAATATGTGAGCTCTGTCAGTAAGGAAATGCACAGAATTGTCACAATGAACTTCATGGGAATAACTACTTCCTAACCGAATACAAATCAAAATGGTGTGTGTCCTTTCAACTTCTTACATGTAGTCTAATACGCCCATAGTACTACAATATTCCTTATGTCCCATTCATCTCAATTTACATTACATATCTTTTTTAGTACATGTTCTAGGATCGTGTTAAGCGCTTCCACTACTCCATTCACCTGAGGGTGATAAGGTATGCTCTTCAGGTGATAAATATGAAATTATTATGTCAAAGAAGCAATCATTTTATTCAAAAAAATGGGTCCCCTGATCACTCATAAGGATTTTTGGACATCCAAATCTTGTAACCACATTCTCAATTAAAAACAATGCAACAGTCTTTCAGCTACAATCTCTGATAGGTTCTTGTTCAACCTATCGGGTCAAGTAATCTGTCACAATAATTATATATCTTTATCCTTACCTTTATTCTAGTGGGTTGATCAGTCCAATGAAATCAACTACCCATTTATCAAAATCATGAAATGTAACTTTTGTGATGAAAGGCATCTCGTCCCTTCTAGATGGATTCCCAACTTGCTAACAGACATCACAGGTCTACTGGAACTCTTTAGGATACTTATGAAGGGTGGGCCACCAAAGTACTACGCACACAATTTTTGATCGACCACTTTCCCTACATAGTGGCATCCCACAATTCCTTCATGTGACTCTTATAGTACCATAGGACTTTCATGCTCTAATACAGATCGCCAAAGAATACCATTTGTGCCTAACTTGTAAAAATTCCCCGTTATGAGATGCTAATCCATTTCCTTTACTACTAACTGCTTCTTTTGTGCAATTGTAAAATCGGGTGCAGCTACTCATGTGCTTAGGAACTAGAAAATATCTGCAAAGTAATCATCGACCATTTGTACTGCAAATAAGTACACATTTGATAGATTTTCATCCAAATTTTCGTCGTCTTCCCCTGTTAATATGCACAACAAATGATCAGGTCCTGTATTTAATTTTTCTGGTTTCACAATCACATCAAAATCATACTCCTGAAATAATAACAACGATCTGCATATTGTAAATTTTCAAACCCCAACCCAATTTTAGTCTCGCTGATTTTTCAGCCAATGTTTAATGCCCAAACCTAGTTTTATATCAACATATAAAAATGTAGCATAAATTTTAATTCAGAACTAAAACATGAGGATTCTGAACTTCATTTTTAACGCAGAAATAAAATATCAACAACATATAAAACTCAAAAAATTAATGACACATAATTTTTTGGTCTAACATCGACCCTAGAAAAAGCTACAAGGAGAAAACCAGTGAGAGAGGGATTTTTATTATTTATGGGCTTCTGAGAAATTATTTTACAGCACATTCATCTTTAGAAATTTTATAGACTTATCTGGACATTCATGTAGCTTGCTTCTCGATTTTTGAACCAGAAATTCATACCATTGTACTGTAACGACCCTTGATTATTAAGTATAATTAATTTAATAATATAATCCTAAAAGATTAGCTAAACTATATTTATGTCTTAAAATAACATTTCTAATTGATTATTATTAAATAGTTGTTCATGATGGTTAATGATTAATTTAAGTATTAATTAATTCATTAATTAATAAAGTATTAAACAAAAGGTGGATAATAAAATATAATATTAAATTAAGTTACGTATCCCACAAGGGATAACATATTAAATACATGAGTATAAAATAATAAAGGAGGGATAAGGGTATTAACGGCGGGAGGATAAGGGGTAATAAAGGAGTCAGGTAGGGAGTTAATGGGGGAGGAGTGTCGGTGAAGGAGGGATAAGGAAGAAAAGGAGTTGGAGGGGAGGAGGATTCTACGGGGAGTTGGCCATGGATTTTGGGAGCTCTGAGTATTGCAGAGAGGGAGG
>JZKD02S1683948.1:101589-134181 GCA_000966675.3 Picea glauca
AATTAATTTAATAATATAATCCTAAAAGATTAGCTAAACTATATTTATGTCTTAAAATAACATTTCTAATTGATTATTATTAAATAGTTGTTCATGATGGTTAATGATTAATTTATGTATTAATTAATTCATTAATTAATAAAGTATTAAATAAAAGGTGGATAATAAAATATAATATTAAATTAAGTTACATATCCCACAAGGGATAACATATTAAATACATGAGGATAAAATAATAAAGGAGGGATAAGGGTATTAACGGCGGGAGGATACGGGGTAATAAAGGAGTTAGGTAGGGAGTTAATGGGGGAGGAGTGCCGGTGAAGGAGGGATAAGGAAGGAAAGGAGTTGGAGGGGAGGATGATTCTACGAGGAGTTGGCCATGGATTTTGGGAGCTCTGAGTATTGCAGAGAGGGAGGTGAAATTTTGTAAGTGGCATTGACACAGTGGACCGAAGTTGCTGGGGGTTTTGGGCACGGAGGGCTAGGATATCCGTTGATATCCTGGGGCTAGGGAGCTAACTAGTCGACAGGGAGGACGGTTTTGGGTAGTGTTCTAAAGAAGCGGGAAGGAAGCAAGTTGTGGACAACAGGAGGGATAACAGCATTAGGTTCAGGTATTTAATTCCAATTTATTCATTGTTTAATTAGATTTATTATTCATTGATAAATTTTACATGCGTAAGTGTTAAGAAAATTTGGAATTATTCTTCTTTTATAAACCTAGTAGAAATTACTGTACATTTGGTAGAATTACTAAATGTAAATTGAAAACCGGCCTTTACATGTACGGCTGTCAAAACATTAAATGTTGTACAAAATGTCCTCATTTTTCATGCCAAATATCTGCTGCAACTGTACGGAAAACCCAGCTAAGAAAATGCCTTGAAAAACATGCCCAACACCTTGAAATTCGTGTCCAAAACTTATGGCAGTATGGCCGTCTTTTTCTATGCAAGTCAGTATGGACTGTACGGATTTTCTTTACCCAGAAAATCATGCCCAACACCTTCCTCGATTTATGTGATAGAAAAGTACAGTACGACAACCTTCGAATGCATGCCAATCTTTCCAAAAATCCATGTTTTTGTTCTCCTCGATTTCTATGCACAATAAATGTTGTATGACCCCTCAAATCCATACTGTACGGACTGATATTTAATGTTGTCTATTGCCTTGTAATCTGTGCCTGCTGTTTTCCTTGGGATGCATGCCTCTCATCCTGCAAATGTTGTCTCTCTTCTCAAAGCTTGACCTCTCTCTTCTCTTTTTTCTCTCTCAACAAAAATGCATGAACAACCTAAAAATGGGTGTGCCCCTCAACCCTAATCGACCTCATGAGGTAGGTGAGGAGTTTTCTAATCTAATGGCTGAGATTATATTAGATGAGTGGCTGAGATTAAATGTCTCTTCATTCACCCTCACTAAATTCATAAATTCACCTTTTAATTTGCATCTCACAAATTAAATGACTAGAGCCCACATTAGACACTTTCTCGCCCGTTAGGTGCCTAGGGATGAGAAACACTTGCCTAGGTACTTTATTTAATTAAAAATTTAACACTCCCTCTTACCAAGGAAAGTGTTACTCACCACTCCAAGATTGTCCCTGAAAAATACAAACTTTCCTCTGCCCAATGCCTTGGTGAGTATGTCTGCAACCTGTTCCTCTGTAGATATGTATCGTAGTGCCACAACTCCTTTCTGAACATAGTCACAGATGAAGTGATAATGAATCTCGATATGCTTAGAATGGTCATGAAAAACTGGATTCTCCAAGAGTATAATGAAACTCTGATTATCACAGTAAATCATAGTAGGCCTCAAATGCACACCGAACAATCCCACCAGCATCTTGTGAAGCCAAAGGGCCTCACAACTGGCCTAACTAGAGGCCATATACTCAGCCTCTGTAGAACTCAAAGCCACTAACTTTTGTTTCTGACTGAACCAAGACACAACTACTGATCCCAATCCAAAGCAACACCTTGAAGTGATTTTCCTATCACTGACACATCTTGTCCAATCCGAGTCTGTATAGCCAACCAGATGAACTCCATATCCTCTCTGATAGTGCAAAACATAATCTACCATACCACAAAGATACCTGAGCACATGTTTTGCTACCACCCAGTGCACTCTCCTAGGCTCCACCATGAAGTGACTGAGAGTGTTGACAGAAAAACAAATATCTGGCCTAGTATTGACCAAATACATCAATGACCCGATCAACTGACGATACAAAGTGGAATACACCAACTGTGACTTAGAAGCATGAATCTTCTTCTAGTTGGTAATCATGGGAGTGGTCATGGAACTGCTATCCCCCATCTGAAATCTGCTCAGAATGTCACACACATACTTCCCATGTCCCAGGAAGTTGTGTCTAGGCTCCTGCCAAACCTCCAATCCCAAAAAGTAATGCATCAGTTCAATGTCATTCATCTCAAACTCTGAAGCAAGGCTCTCCTTGCATTTGCTGATGAGTCTCTGTACCCTTTTAATGAAAAGATCATCCACATATAGTAGAAGAATGAGAGGATCCTCTCCAACCACAATGAAGTATAGGTTGGGATCCACCTCACTCTTCTCAAAACCCAACTGTTGCAAATAGGCATCTATCCTTGAATAGCAAGCTCTGGGATCTTGTTTCAGCCCATACAATGCCTTCTTCAGTATACACACATGAGTCTCTCTCCCATGCACCTCAAAGCCCAATGGCTACTCAATATACACTTCCTCCTCAATAAGACCATTCAAAAATGCGGTCTTCACATCCATCTGGTGGATCTTCCAACCCATCTCTGTTGCAATGGAGATCACTGCCCTCATCGAAGTGTATCTAGAAACTGTCGCAAAGGTCTCATCACAGTCGACTCCCTCAACCTGTGAAAACCCCGAGCTACAAAGAGATATTTGTACTTCTTAATGCTTCCATCTATAGCATGATTTAGTTTATAGATCCACCTAGAAATCACCACTGACTTCCCCTCAGGTCTAGGAAAAACTTCCCGAACATCGTTCTTCATGATGGAATTGCACTCTTTCATCATGGAATCTCTCCATACCTGTCTACCGGTGTCCTACTCAAAAGTGGAAGTCTCAGACTCCTGAATACTGCTCACCATCACGATGTAGCTGCAAAACCTCTCAGGAGGTTTACTCTCCCTCACTGCCTATCTGGGATTCCCCACTAAACCCTGTGCCTCCCTCAAAGTGTCCTGAAACAACTTGGGATTCCTCCTCTCTGAAGTAGTGTCCTATGGAGGGGACTCTCCCTGCTCAACCCATCTCCTGAAGACAATGATCCTGAAGTAGACTCTGAAGTACCTGATCCTAAAACCTGTGGCCCTATCACCTGTGAACATGTCGTCCTCGAAACTGGTGGCCCCAAACTCTGTGTCACTGTAGTCTATTGTGGACTCACCTAAACCTATGGTTAAGACTGATCACCCTTCTCTATCCCTCTAGACTTCCTAAAGGCTCTTTCCTCCTCAAATCTGACATCCCTCCTTAAGACAATCTTTCTCAAGGAAGGAAGGTATATATAGAAAGACTTTGAAGTCTCATTGTACCCAACAAAGATCCCTCTCTCTGCCATGGGCTCCAGCTTTGTCCTCTTCTCAGAAGGGACATATGAATATGTGATACACCCAAAAATACGAAGGCCCCACCTTAGGCTTCTTCCTAGAGAAATCCTCCTCAAGAGTCATGCTCCCCATAGCCTTGTGGGGACTCCTATTCTACAGATAAATTGTAGTGTAGCATGCTTCAGTCCATAGAAATAGTGGCAGCCCCTGATCATGTAGCATGGCTCTCGCAGACCCAAAAATGGCCCTGTTCTTCCTCTCTGCAACCCCATTCTGCTACAGGTTGTAAGGATTAATAAACTCCCTCCTGATGCCCTCTCATGCACAGAAGTCCATGAACTACTTGGAGGTATACTCACCCTCATTGTTCGATCTTAGGACTTTGATTTTATTCCATGTCTAGTTCTCCACAAGAGCTTTGAACTCTTAGAATTGACTAAAGACATTTCCTTTGGTGTTCGTGAAGAAAATCCAAGACTTCCAAGAGAAGTCATCAATAAATACAACATATATAGGGAACCAGTCAATGATGCTGAAGACATCGGGCCACATACATATGAATGTATAAGATCAAGTATCCCTGCTGCTTTACTGTCACTGCTCGAAAAATCAGTCTTGGTGTACTTTCCCAAAGAACACACCTTGCACAACTCATGGTGCTCTGAACTGAAATATGGAACTCCTGTCACCATCTCCCTCATAACTCCCAAAGCCCCATGGTGAAAATGTGCCATCCTCATGTGCCATAGCTCACATAGGTCACTGCTAATAGTAGTATGAATCAATGCTCTCACTGGCTGGAACAAAAACTTGTACAACCTCTCATGTCTAGTACCAATCACTTTGGTCGAAGTGATGTTAGACCCTCTGGGGAAAAGAAGCACCTACCCATCACATAAAAAGACCTCATAGCCCTTCTCCTCAATAGTAGAAACTGACACTAATTTATTCTTCAAGCCTAGAACATATAGAACCTCTTTCAAAGTCATGGGAGGAAAAGACTCCTTCTGAAATGATACAGTCCCGCTACCAACCACCTTGACCTCCCGGTCATATCCAAGAACTACCTCAACATTTCCCATCTCTGTGAGGTCTGTCAAGTGCTCACAAACCCCTTTCATATGGAGAGAGGCACCACTATCAATATACCAAGTATCTGTATGAGTAGTCCTCATGGATAGACACACAATCAAGGAAAAACCCTTGTCAAACTTGGTGGAAAACTCTTCCACCTCTGTTGAAGTTGTTGCTTGTTTATTCTTCTTGTTCAGAAATTGACCTGCATAGTGCCCAAACTTATGGCATGCAAAGCACTTAAATTTGTTCATGTCTTTCTTCCCTTCACCCTTGGGCTTGTTTCCTCCCTCTGGACCCTTTTTGAACTTCTTCTTGCTAGTGGTAGTAAGAGCCACATTCTCCTCCTCATGACCTGTAGATGAACTACCATGTACATAACCTCTTTGGGTCTCCTCCTGAACAAATTCATCCCAAAGACGTTCCCAACCGGGAAGCTTCTCCCTAGCAATAATGCCCTCCACAAAACCAACCCATTGTTTGGAAACTCCATTCAATGTTGTTCTCACAAGATCACTGTCAACTATGGCTTCCCCCATAGCTCCAAGCTCATCCCTCACCTGTGTCAATCTAGTACGGTATGTGACCACATTTTAAGCTTTGGTCAATTTTATGCTCTTTAGTGTTTCCCTCAAAACCATTTTTCAGTTCTCATTTGTACTCTGATACAATTTAGTCAAAGACTCCCACATCTCATAGGCATGTGTCTTCCCCATCAAGTGAGGAATCAAATGATCCTTGATGGAATCAAGAATAAACCTCTAAGCCTTGATACTCTTCTTAGTGTAAGCTTCAAGAAGAGTAGCATCAGTAGGTACCGCAACAGGAAGAGTAGTGTTATTCTCCACAATATCTCACAACTCGTTTTCTTGCAAAAGCAAGATCATCCTCTCTTTCCAAGCACCAAAATTTGTTTCCCCATCAAGTTTGTCCTCAACTCTCAAACCTGGATCCATTGACCCTATTCAGTTGAAAATGATAAATTCAAAATTTTTCCGTGTGAAGTGACTGTTGTCCCAACTTTTTGACTGTTGAAATTTCTGCTTCCTTTCAACTCAGCTCTGATACCATGTAAATTTTCAGACCCCAACCTAGTTTCAGTCTCATTGATTTTTCAGCCAATGTTTAATGCCCAAACCCATTTTTATATCAGCATATAAAAACTTGGCATAAATTTTAATTCAGAACTAAAACATGAGGATTCTGAACTTCATTTTTAACGCAGAAATAAAATATAAACAACATATAAAACTCATAAAATTAATGACACAAAAATTTTCGGTATAACATCGACCCTGGAAAAACCCATAAGCGGAAAACCAGTGAGAGGGATTTTTATTATTTATGGGCTTCTGAGACATTCTTTTACAACATATTCATCTTCAAAAAATTTACAAACTTATCTGGACATTCTTGTAGCTTGATTCTCGATTTCTGAACCAGAAATCCGTACCACTATACGACTGTCACAACATTAAATGATGTACAGACTGTCCTTGTTTTGCATGCCAATCTCTGTTACAACTGTATGAAAAACCCAACTAAGAAAATGCCTTGAAAAATGTGCCCAACACCTTGAAAATCGTGCCCAAAACTTATGGCAGTATGAGCCTCGTTTTCTGTGAAAGTCCATACAGACTGTACAAATTTTCTTTATCCAGAAAATTGTGACCAACACCTTCCTCGATTTATGTGCCAGAAAAGTACTGTACGCCAGCCTAGAATGCATGCCAATCTTTCCAGAAATCTGTGCTATTGTTCTCCTCGATTTTTGTGCACAATAAATGTTGTACAACCCCTCAAATTCATACTGTATGGACTGATATTTAATGATGTTTGTTGCCTCATAATCCATGCCTATTGTTTTCCTTGGGATGCATGCCTCTCCTCCTGCAAATGTTGTCTCTCTTCTCAAATCTCAACCTCTCTCTTCTCTTTTTTCTCTCTCAACAAAAATGCATGAACAACCCAAAAATGGGTGCGCCCCTCAACCCTAATCGACCTCATGAGGTAGGTGAGGAGTTTTCTAATCCAATGGCTGAGATTAGATTAGATGAGTGGCTAAGATTAAATGTCTTATCATTCACCCTCACTAAAGTCATAAAGTCACCTTTTAATTTTCATCTCACAAATTAAATGACTAGGGCCCACATTAGGCACTTTCTCACCCCTTAGGCGCCTAGGGATGAGAAACACTTGCCTAGGTACTTTATTTAATTAAAAATTTAACACATATCTCCCCCCCCACAATAACTTATTGAATAAGTATCTTAGTGCATAATTATTTGTGTACATATTGAAATGTGATCCTAGTAGATAAATCCTAAACTTTTCTAGTGCATACACCATTTCCAATCCTTTGCGCTTTATAGTAGTGTAATTTTGTTAAGTGGTTGACAACTTTTTTCTAGAAAATGCAATGGGATGATCCAAACCTCCTTCCCTTGGTTGAGATAGGACTGCACTTAATGTTATATATTATGCATCTACGTGGACATGCAATTCCTTCTTACAATATGGAAATACTAGAATTGGTGCGGTAACCAGTTTTTGCTTCAAGGTATCCAAACTCTGCCGACATTCCTCATTCCATTGAAACTTGATTGCCTTCTTCAACAATTTTTCCAGTGGGGCTATGATCCATGTGTATCCCCTAATAAAATTTATGTAGTAATCCATATGACCTAATCTTTCTCATATTTTTTGCACTGAAGTAGGTGGTGGAAAATCAACAATAACAACAATATTTGCAAGATCAACTAGAAGTCCTTGTTTACATACTACATGACCCAACATGATACCAAATGGTGTGCATAAAATACACTTCTTCAAGTTCAAGGAAATATGGAATTGTCTACATTTTTCCAACATCAAGAGATGAGTTTTAACATGGTCTTTTAACAAACTGAGTTTTAACATGGTCTTTTAACAAAATGAACACTGTCCAATCATCTAAATATACTTCTAGGAATTTATGAATAAATTCTTTAAAGGTTGTGACAACATATTGAGAAAATACTGTTGGCGCATTTTTCAACCCAAAAGGAATGACTATATTGTCAATGTTTTTTATGCACTGGATACCTGGCTAAAGAAAGTATAAACACAACTTATCAAGAAAAGGACAAGAGATTCAATATGGAAGAATGCGAATATATTCACACTACTCCAATGAGCTCATCAATGATCGAATAAAAATAATGAATGAGCGATACACACTCATATATGGAAGAACATTCCATAAATAAGAAAATAAAACTAATAGTGAGATATTCTTAGGAATACATACATGCATAATAGTGATGGTGTACAAATAGAAAGTCTAAATAGAACTACTCCAATTAACCACCATTGAACTAGTTAGTCGAAAATAGAAATATTTCCAACATATATACAAATAACATCCCCATTTTTTCACAAGTGTTGTCTTATGCCTATCCTCTTGTGTAATCTTAATCTGGTGATACCCAGAGAATCCACCAGTAAATGAGTAAGATTCCTATCCTCGTACATTCTTCAAAATTTCATCTGTAAATGGGGTAGGAAAGGGGTCATGTAAGAAAGAATCATTAAATTTTCGTAGATCCATGAAATTTTTTATTCCACAGGTTTTCTTGTCATGAATCACCATCAAACTGATCCATTTTGAATCTGTGACAGGTTTAATAATCCTAACTTCCAACATCTTGTTTATTTCTTTTCTAACTTTCTGCTTATATACTGGTTTCAATTGGTACGGTCTCTACTTTGTTGGCTTGGCATATGGATTTAAAGGGATCCTAATCTCCCCTAGATCCAAAAACATCCCTTTCATTTCTAAAAATGTAGTTGAAAAAAGATATCGATATTCACACAATAAATCAACAATCTTCTTGACAGTTTCTTCATTCTAGTAATCTACAATGTTTGCGAACCTGGGATTATCCTTCATACCAATATTCACCTTGCGTGTTTTCAATGGCTTTCAATACTTGAAATATTTAATCTTGGGACCCTCTACTACGTTCTCTCCTTCAGTTTCTACTATTTTCAAGTTTCTCGGGTGTTCTTCGTCCTGGTATTCTCCAAAAATGTTATAGCATTCCAAAACCTCTCGAATAGTCATAGAATATTTGGGTGCAATATATAAGGGTGATGGTATCATCGAATCTTCTGGTGTAAATATATTTTTCTTGATAATTTGCAGGGTTGTGTCTACTGAAGGGGCATCATATTCAAAATTGAAAGTTACCTTGAAGTTGTGAGTCAAATCTTCCCACTCTGTTGTTCCTCTTTGTACTTCTAGTTTTAAATACCAGTTCTTTGGGATCGTCTCCAAAGTGTGAACAAACAAGTGTGTCCATTCCTACTTAGGTATTGAGCTCCATGTTGCAGTGTGTTGTGTAAGATGATCTCTACGACAACTCAACCCAATATACTTCTATGCAGAATATTCAGTATTTGTTCTGAACCTGACCTGTAACAATATTCTACATTACTTCCAATTATTTATTCTATCCTTATGTGTATCCCACCATATTACAAGAGTCTCTTTCAACATGATAAATAAAGCTAACAATACTTGTTGTTCATATATATAAAATTCAAATTCTTTTAAAAAAGAATCTATCTATTATTCCATCATACTTTAGAGGATCACGTACCTGAGCTCCAATCCAGTGCAATTTGCGGGTAATACAAGCACATCTCCTTGTACATATACTTCATGTAACCTCTATTTCCAATGTTCCAAAGCTTCTTCTGAATCCTATGTGTAAGAGTTGATACTTTTCCAAATGAGTACACCCTCAATGGTAGGATTAATATATTCATCCATCTACGTAGTCACATTGTAAAGGTTATTGAGTTCTTTTCCCTTTCTTGTTTCCACATATTTCCTTCCTTCCATGGGATCTAATGGCATAGTAACTCTCAAGTATCCTACTTCAAATATCATTAGTCTATTTTTCAAATCAATAGTGGTCTAGTTATCAAAATCCCAATCAAGTCCCAGTAATGTTGAATAAGTTTTACTACCATCCACTATCTCAATTACTTTAAAATATGTTGTGTTGTGCACTCCATCGATTTTAACAATAACCCCTATTAGTATTCCAATTGAAACAATCTTGTGTTGATTTTATAGCCTCAATTGAATTGGTGACCATATCAAATTTGGTTTTCCCATCATTTCCCATGTCTTCTTTGGAATGACATTCATATCATATCTCAGATCCAAAATGATATTACCCATATCATAATATTTGTTGGCACACAGTGGGCAGAACTAGGGTTCAACATTAATTCACCAACAAATCCCAAGATACCAACCCTTTTGGCATCATCCAAAAGTAGGTGAAGTTTGACCCAAGGTATGTATGGGGACTGTAGGAATCATAATTCCGTAGTCATGAAGGGAATGGGGACCATTCTAACATTCATTCTTAGTTTAAATTTATTCAACATGCAATATACCTTGTGCACAAAATCATAATAGCATCAAAACATATGATAGATTCATATTACTTAACCATTCAACACATGCGTTGAACCATTATATAACATATTCATATTAACCATCCAAGAATTACAAGTGCTCCATACCCAGAACATAAAAGAAATGCATCGAAACATACATCATGACACATAGATTTAACGTGGTTCACCCCAAAATGGGCTATGTCCACAATGAATAGATTCTTATATTAATCATTCATGTTTCATCCTTCCAATAGGTGCGCACTATGCTCAAATAATATACATCATTTCTACCCAAAATTCCCTATTCGTTCACACATATAATGCACACTTACCTCGTTTTCTCATTTTTCACTTCACTCTTCATCTTCGACTCCAACAATAGATTCCAAAAACTTCCCAAAAACTCTAAATATCACTCAATTTTATCTCACCTTGACTGACTAACTGACTATAACAACACTTCTTTCTACCCAAAACCCATACAAATTTATACATTGATATTAGGGTTCACCCTATTACAAAATGGACCAAATGGTCTAACTACTACTAACTAACTTTCACCTTTTGCACATTGTCTTTTGAATATGCGTTAACCATCTTCCGCATGTGCTTCTCCTTTGTTGACTTGCCGCATGGTTTTCTCCTGTGCAATTCCCAAAACTTCTCCAAAATGTCCTGCTCCAACAGACCCCCAACAATCACCTGCGTTTCATCTCAATCCACTTCAAGATTTCTTCTAGGTCTCCATGAACCTCTGAAATGTCTTCTTTGCAGCTATGATATTTTCTCTTCCTTTTATTGATATCTCTTCTACATTAATGCTAAATTAAGATGTTATTCCTGGGCATTAACTGAGCCAAATAAGTGTTGAACTCTTTCTTAAATTTCTCTTTCAATATAGGTAGATGGTTTTCTTTTTTCTCAAGTATCATAAATGTTGCAATACCCAAGTTCTTATTGCATGTCAAGTTCTCTTCCTTTGTTCTTCTTGTTCTTGTTCTTGTTCTTGATCCTTTTTTGTTTATGACCTCTCTGCCTTACTGTTCTGGGGAATTCTTTGAACCTTGGATCTTCTTCTTCCTGCAATGTTTTGTTCTTCTGTGTGCGAGCTTACTGGTATTCCATCATCTATTTTTCATGTAATATCCTACTTTTGTTGACATCATAACCCTTTGAACCACACTCGTCATTATCTGTAATACACTCGTCTTTCTCTCGACCATTGGATCTATGTTCTCCTGAATATATGTTTTCCTTATGACCTCTTTTTATGCTATTATATTACATGTCACAGTTTATTATCTTCTTTTGCATTTTAATCATTTCTAGTCCCATATTATTGTACTCTCATGCAATGGTTTCCATATTATGCAATCATTCTGTATCACCTGGTGGTTCATACGTTCAATTTGCTAGCATGTCCACATCTTTGTCGTTGAACTTCATTTAATACTATATGTCTCTAGTAATTCTTCATGTTTGTTTGTTATATTCTTTGCAATGAAAGTATAGTTGAGGTAGATTGATTGATAGTCGAAGTCCAAAGGATCGACATCAAATCAAAGGTTGAGGTGGTTTGACCGAGTAAAGTCAAAGTTGAAGACATCGATAGCAAGTTGAAGGATGAGGTGGTTTAACCAGGAAAATTTGAAGTCAAATACATCGATAACAAGTCAAATAGGTCAACCAAAAAGAGGTCAACAGGTGGGCGCATGGAAACCGAATAAAGACCAAATGAATGCCAATTGGTAGTCAACTGGTAATATGACTTGGTAGTCGATTCTAACAGAATCCAGAGATTCATGGGATTTGTAGCCAATTATTTGTGTGGATTTGTAACCATTTTTAGGAACTTTTATTTAGGTTTTTTCCTATTGTAAAGAATATAAATAAGGAACGTTGTAATGTTGTAAAGGTTAATCAATAATCGTATAATACCCAATATTTATAGGTTGTTGATCATGCATATGTAAGTCGAATTGGACATAGGGTTGTCCTTGTGTAAAGAAAGAAGTTATGATGTCGATTGAATCTTAGGTATAGACCAAGGTTAGGCAAGCAATATTTTATTATGAATGAATAAGCCAACAAGATATTAGAATTCTCAAGGAATAATGGTTTTCCCATTTGGGTTTATAGGGTAAAATATCTATGTAGTGTGTGTTTGCTTTTTCATTTACTTTCTTGTTTAAATATTTCTTCCTCTCTTCTGCTAGGTTTAGTGTGGAGGTGTTCCTCATTTCTTGACATGTGGTATTAGAGCTTGGTTTAACAATATTTTATTTGAGATAAACCCTCGTTTCAGTAAGAGTCGCAAGTTATAAATCTTTGAATATTGTGTTAAAGAATGGCGAATATCTCGAGAATAGAGATCAAAAAATTCAATGGATAGAATTTTGAGCTTTGGAAGCTTAAAATTAATGTGAATAATTTTGTTCGGGTACCATTCCAACATGTATGTCGATGAAATAATGGGATAAAATCGAGAGATGGGAAATGATTACGATTCAAATTTGTCTTGCAGATTCAGTATTGTTGAATGTATTAGGTGAATATTCGACCAAGAAATTGTGGGACAAGTTGGGGAGCTTGTACCAAACAAAATTTCTAGTAAATAAATTGTTTCTTAGAAAGAAACTGTACCTTCTGAGGATGAGTGAGAGAATCTTGGTGACTGAGCATTTAAATCTATTTAATACCATTATAAGCCAAATATATTATGTGTATATTAAAATCATTGAGGAGGAGAAAAATGTTAGCTTATTATGTTCTTTGTCGAACTCTTGGGATAGCTTAGTCATGGCTATAGGGATCAATTCAACCACATTACCACTAGAAGACGTGGTTGCATATCTACTGTCAAAATAAATGAGAAGTAAGATCATGGAAGGATTGTCCAAAGATGCATTAGTGGTGAGAGTTCGATCGATTGACAGATATAAAGGAAAATTCTATGGTAGAAAGTCTAAGCTAAAGGGTAGATCTAAATATCCTATTTAGTTGATGAGAAGATGTTAGAAATGTGGTAAATATGGGCATTAAAAAAGGGACTGGAAGTTGAAGGCAATCAAAGTCAGTATATGATCCGACGAGAAGGATTCGATTAAGAGAAAGATGAATCCAGATAAGGGAGGGGATGTGTACTTAGCTTCAACTAGTACTCATTCAGATCAATATGTTTGGTTTATCAACACAGAAGCATCCTATCATATGACACCACATAGAGAATGGTTCTACAAATATGAAAGATATGAAGGAGGATATTTTTTCTTGGGGGATGACTCGACAACTAAAATTTTCATATGAGGAAGAGTTCGACTGATACTATAGGATGAGAGGAGGAGAACCCTTCTAGGTGTGCTACACATTCCAGGTTTGGAAAGAAAATTGATATTGGTTAGCAAGATGAGTGATGCAGGGGTGCACACTCTATTTCATAAGGATACGTGCAACATGGTTAGAGGTGTGATGGTATTAATGAAAGTAGTTCGGATTGGAACCATATACAATTTATTAGGGAATGTTCACTTGAATAGATGCAACAACATAGTTTTTCCTGAAGTCGACTCGACTCGGGCTGAGTCGATTCAAACCAACTCAACAAGTCATTGTAAATTCGACCTGACCATGCTATGGCATGAGAGGATGGGACATATTAGAGAAAAAAGACTTCAAGCTATGTAAAAAAAAGCTATGGTCAAAGATTTTCCTAAATGTAATTTAGAAGTCCACCTTTGTGAACATTTCATATATTGAAAAAAAGTTTGGGTGAAGTTCCCATCTAGAGAGACAAAGGAAAAGGGGATTCTAGAGTTGGTTTATAGTGATGTGTTTAGCCCTGTTTCAGTGCCTTCACTTGATGGATCCCTATATTATGTATCCTTCATAGATTATTTTTCTAGGAAGACATGGACATATTTCCTGAGGAAGAAATCATAGGTTTTCGATAAATTCAAAGAGTTTAAATCTCTTGTAGAAAACTGAACAGATAAGAATATTAAGGTGTTGAGAATTGACAATAGTGGTGAATTCTATGGAAAATAATTTGATCCATTTTGCAAGAAATGTGGCATAGCACGCCAAAATACCACACCATATACCCCATAACAAAATGGAGTTTCTAAGAGAATGAACAAAACATTGATGGACAAGGCAAGGAGCATGCTCAGTGGTCTTGGGCTTGCTCAAGAATTATGGGATAAGGAAGTCGACACTGCAAAATATCTATTGAATATGTCTCCCTCATTAGCACTAGTTCACACGACTCCACATGAGGTATGGTCTGGTAAGAATCATTTGGTTTCACATGTCAAAATATTTGGCTATGATGCATTTGTGCATGTTCCCAAAGAAAATAGGAGTAAGTTGGACAAGAAGGAAGTCATGTGTATTTTCATTGGATACAAAGAAGGAATGAAAGGATATAAGCTATGGGATCCTGCATCAAGAAAAAAATTTACAATTGAGATGTGGTCTTTAGAGAAGTCAGAAGTAATTTTGAGACTAAAGAAATGGTTCAAACAACGAATAATATAGAGAAGATGTGGTTGAACTAAGGAACGCATAATATTATTTAGATGAGTTGCTTGAATGACAAGAAGACATGGAACAATCGACCCTTTTTGTAAGGAGGTAAAAATGAGTAAGAAAACTAGTCAAAAGGTATATTCCACCCGACTTTCATTCCACATTTGTGTTAACTTCCACTGACAATGATCCCAAGTCGGTCGAGGAGGAAGTCGACTCAGTAGATGGAAAACTATGGAAGGATTCCATGGTCAAAGAGATGGAATGCTTGCACAATAATTAGACATGGGACTTAGTCAAATTACCTACTCAAAGAAAGCGCGTTGGTATAAAATGAGTATTCAATAAGAAGATGAATGTAGCAGATCAAGTTGAGAAATTCAAAGCTCGATCGATAGTAAAAGTATATTCCCAAGTCGAAGGAGACAACTTCGATGAGATGTTTTCCCCTGTTGCAAAATTAACTTCCATTAGAGTACTAATGTCTCTGGCTGTATCATTTGATCTAGAAATAGAACAGATGGATGTAAAGACAACATTACTACATGAAGACCCGAAATACAAAATATACATGAAACATCCTGAAGGATTTGTAGTAAAGGGAAAGAAATAATTGTTGTGCAAAATGAAAAGATCATTTTATGGTATAAAGAAATCACCAAGGATGTGATACCAAAATTTTGACACATACATCCTTAGTTTTGGGTTTGTGAGAAGAAAATATAATCACTGCATATATCATTGTATGTCAATGACATGTTTCTGATTGGAAAAAACATGAACACAATAAAGGAGGTGAATAAGAAACTATCCTCCAAGTTCAACATGAAATATATCGGTGCAGTGAAATTCATTCTGGGAATGGAGATCAAGAGAGATCAAGTAGCTAGAAATATTTGGTTGAACCAAAAGAAGTATATTGAAACAATATTTAAATGTTTCAACATGCAAGATTGAAAATATGTCAAGGTGTTAATCACTACGGGAGCAAGGCTAACTACTAAATAGTGTCCAAGGATACAGGATGACATAGAGGACATGGAACATGTTCCCTATGCAAGTGTTGTTGGTATTCTAATGTATACGATGGTATGCACTTAACCAAACATTTCCCATGCAATGGGAGTGTTGTGTAGATACATGTTGACACCTGGGAATGAGCACTAGACAAATTTCAAGAGAGTATTCAGGTATTTTTGTGGCACAATGTTATATGCTACTAAGGAAAATATGGAGATGAAAATGAAGTAAATGTACATGGATTTTTCGACATCGAATGGGATGGAGATATGGATCGAGAAAGGTAGACCTGTGGATATGTATTCAAGATGTTCGATGGAGCAATAATCTTAATTATTAAGTGACATGAAGTTGTAGCCTTGTCAACAATAGAGGTTGAATACATGGAAGCCACCCATGGAAGTAAGGAAGCAGTATGGCTACAAAGGATGTTTTCAAGAATCAGATTTGAGAAGAAATATATGAATATAAGTTGAAATATTCAAAGAAAAATATTCATAGAAAAGAACCCAGCTTAACATTCTAAGACTAAGCACATTTATGTACAATACCATTTTGTGAGAGACATGGTGGAAAGAAACAAGGTGTTTCTGGAAAAACTAGACACGTTGGAAAACATAGAAGACTCTTTGACCAAGTTTGTGAGTGTTGTGAAGTTATCTTGGTGTAGATATATAATGGACATTGCTACCCTAGGTCTATGAATGAGAGTTAAAAAATCTCCCTTTTTCATCAAATAAAACAATAAGTGAGAGAATGTTGGTTTTTTATATTCTTTATAGTGAAAATCTAGTCGAGGTGGATCGACTTACTGTTGAAGTCGAAGGAATTGACACCAAGTTGAAGGTTGAGGTGGTTCGACCAGGTAAATCATAATTTGAAGACATCAACAACATGTAAAAGGTTGAGGTGGTTCGATTGAGTAAAGTCAAAGTCGAAGACATCGACATCAAGTCAAAGGTCGAGTTTGTTTTATTGGGTAAATTCAAAGTTGAAGACATCGAAATAAAGTTGAAGGTCGAGGTGGTTCGACCAGGTAAAGTTGAAGTTGAATATATCAACATCCATTTAAAGAGGTCAACAAAGAAGAGTTCGACATGAGGGCACATGGAAACTGACTGAATACTGATTGGTAATCAGACTTGGTAGTCGATTGTAACATAATCCTAAGATTCACGGGATTTGTAGCCAATGATCTACGTGGATCTGTAACCATTTTTGGGTGCTTTTATTTAGGGTTTTTCCTACTGTAAATCCTATAAATAAGGTGTTTTGTAATGATAAAAGGCTAATAAATAATCATATAAAATCCAATATTTAGAGTTTGTTGGTCATGTAGATGTAAGTTGAATTGGCTACAGGGTTTTCCTTGTGTAAATAAATAAGGCATGATGTTGATTGTGCCTTAGTTGTAGACCAAGTTTAGGCATGTAAACTTTTATTCTAAATGAATAAGACAAAAAGCGAGTAGAATTCTCAATGAATGTTGGTTTTCCCATTTGGGTTTCTAGGGTGAAATGTATGTGTACTGTGTGTTTTCTTTGTCATTTACTTTCTTGTTTAAATATTTCTTCCTCTCTTATGATAGGTTTAGTGTGGAAGTGTTCCTCATTTCCTAACACTCTGTTATGATCTGTCTTTAATGCTTGTCCCATCATGTATTCTCTTTAATGTGTTTCCCTCCCTTTATGCATATCTCTATCAAACTTCAATCTTCCTTCCTACATATAGTTCCTTCTGCTTTCTACATATCTGTGACAGTTTCTATCTTTATATCCTTAGTCATTTATCCTTATGAATCACTTCAACCTTCAAATTATTTTGTTTATTTTCTTCTTTTCTTTTTCTTTCTCTTCTATAATACATTATAATGCAAGTATTATGGTACACATAATGTGCGCTCTAACTAGTGCACGAAATTATGGCTATCCCTATACAGTTTCATCTGACAACCGTTAACGAGTCCTTCCAAAACTTCTCCATTCAATTTCACCAGCTGAACAACACCTACATTTGTCACAAACCTGATCACATATGGACCCATCCAATGTATCTAAAACTTCTGAGGGTTCTGTAAAAACTTGTTGTCATAAAGAAAAATTAAGTCTCATTTCTGGAACTTCTTTTGTTTAATGTGTGTTTCATGCCATGCTTTCTCTTGCGCTTTCTGAACTTGCTGATGGAAAACTATGACAAACCTATCCTCTTCCATATCTAATAGTTATGTCGGTATCTTCTCCATTGCACCAGAATCTGTAATCTCTTCCAGTGCAACAATGTGCAGACTCGGTACTATGAATTCCATAGTCATAACAACTTCTTGGACATACACTAGTATGAATGGGGTCTATCCTATCAATTTATTACTTGTAGTCCTATATGCCAATAATATTTCTAGAATCATCACACCTTCGTCAGTTCATTTTATAATATCTTATTGAATGCTTCTAGTCTTCCATTTTCCCAAGGATGATATGACATCTTATTTATAATATCTTATTGAATGCTTCCACTCTTCCATTTGCCTGAGGATGATATGACATGATCTTCTGATGATGAATATGAAACTACTCTGTCAACGTTGCTATCATCCTATTTAGAAAATGAGTTCCCTAATCACTCATAAGTATTATAGGGAATCCAAACCTTGTCACCACAGTTTCAAACAAAAATCATGCAGTTATCTTTGCACTGCAATCTCTTACTAGCTTTGCTTCAACTCATCTGGTCAAGTAATATGTCGCAGTAATGATGTATCTGGATCCTAATATCTTTGTTGGCAGATTTATCTACCCAACAAAGTCCACTGCCCATTTATAAAATCCTTGTAATGTCGCTTGTGGTGCTAAGGGAATTTCATATCTCTTGGAAGGATTCCCAATTCCTTGGCAAACATCACAATTCTTACAAAATTCCTTAGTGTCTTGTTGATATTCAAAACTACCCAGGTTTAACATTAGGGAGATCACCTGGTCAGGGCCCCAATTAGGCCCTTATTAGTTTGGTATGGTGATTCCGACCAATATAAGGGTTCGTTAACCTCTTATGAATTTCTCCTTGAAAGGAGACTTTCCTTGTAACTCTTCTAAATGTAAACTAATATGCAATCTAGACTAGAATGAAAGAACAAAAAAAACACCACCTATCCTGATTGAGAAAGAGAGCAATCCCTCCCTCGACCAAGAGAAAGAGAATAATAGAAAGTTGAGCAAGAGATAAATGTAAGTCATTAAATTATTGAAGTAGTTCATATGACCTAATAACGATTAAAATAAACACACATCAATCTTAACCCAACAAATAGTTACTAAGGAAAGATTAAACATGTAGACTCATACTCAATTTGGAGAATTAAAAGATATTGAACATGAGATAAGAAAGCTATCTAACTAAGGAACTAGTTCACATGGAAATAAAATAATTAAGGAAAATGCATACCAATAATGAATCTAGTAAATAGTTACTAAGAAACTACATATACACATACTCATATTCAAAGACTAATTGGAAAATCCAAACTAATCATGCAAGATACCTTAACAATGATTTTAAATAAACATGAATTCACATAATTGACAAATAGCGCACAACATATGAACTCATACTCATCTAGAATGGAAATTATCAAATGAAAATTAACTTGACAATAGTGCACTAACTCTATCACTAATTTCAAACTCAAATTACAAAAGATTTCAAGAAAGAGACTCTGATAGCGCAAGTCTTTCATCGCCTAATACCAACCTTAAGCCATCCATTATTTCATCCTCCAAATCCCCCATATTTCTTTGAAGCTCTCATCCTTTTATACCCTCTTTGTGTTTGTTTGAGATTCTTGATTTAAGCCTTCAAAATCTACTTCAAATCCAAACAAAAAAAAAATATCAAAAATATAATCTAAAAATATAAACAATAAATAAATCTAAATAGAACTTTAAACAAAACTAAATCTAATATAAAATTTAAACTAAATTAAAACAAACAAAAGAAAACTAAATCTAAAATTATCGAAATCATATTAAATCTAATCAAATCTAATCACAAAAACATATTAGACTAGATCTAAATCTAGAATTTAATAATTAAAATGAATCTAAAAGTAATTAAAAGTAAGAAAGTAAAGTTATATACAAATTAACAATTAAAACTAAAAAGAAATGTTAAACACACTATAACTAGTTAAAAGAAATGGGTACAGAATTTTGAATTATGTAACTATTTATTAACTAAATTACAATTACTATATATAAAATTCAAACTAAACTAAAATGAAATAGAGAAATGAATTAAAAAAGTAAAATTAAATGTAAAACTAATAATTAATAAAAATGAAACTAAATTAAAACTTAACAAAAATTAAACTAACACAACAAAACTAAAGGTAATTGAAATTCAAAGCACAGTAAAACTAAAACTAAACTAAGAAATAAACTAAAGATAAAAACAAACCTACTTAATTGAAGCAACTATAGCTAAGACTAAAATATAGAAAATGAAAATCTAACTAAAATTTGAAAAACTAAATGCATTAAAACTGAATTACAAATAAAATTAAAACAATAAATTAATATATACAAAAATAATAAAATGAAAACGTAAAACAAAAATAATTTTGAGTGTTTCTCTTTCATTGATCATTTGTGTTGGAAATTGTAATTACAAGTCGGTGAGATCTTCACGTCTTTGTTGATTTGTCTGTCAGTCATTATGTGAGTAGTTTGTCAGTGACCCGAAATGTCAGTTAGACAATTTGAGAGTCTGCAAGTGCAAAGTAGCACATTTACTCAAAAGTCAGTGGGAAAATAGAAAGCTATAAATGGACCCAATCTCTATCTTCTTGGGTTGTGTTAATTGGTTCAAGAGTCATTCGAATTAATTATAGTCTTTAATGTTGAGTCGGTCTTAGCTTCTGTAGGAATTCTCAATCGAAGTCCATATAACTCTGAGTCGTTCAGTAATTCGATGATGATGCAGAGAAGCAGTTTATGCATAGAGAAGAGGCAGAGAGGTAGAGAAAGCCAACAACCAGTGAATAATTGATAGAAGAAGTAATTGGAGTTGAAGCTCATCTCTGTCATTGTATTTTGTATTCGCACACAACACCGAAGTTTATTAATATCAAGTTTTTTGTGTATTGACAAGTTTTTGTCTTATTTTCTGAGTTCATGTGCTAAGCATAGTACTGTGTTATTCCACATTCATAAATCATTTCTTTAAGTGTGTGTATTCACAACACACAACAAACTGAGCAGTCTATTCATTTCACAATGGTTTTTGAGAACTCTGTCGTGTAGCCTATTTGGTGTGCAGTATTTTTAACTATGTTGCGCAGAGTAGATTGCACACACTGTTAATCCATAAGATATTCCCTTCAAATTGGTATCATAACAAGTTTATTAGAGGAGAAAATCCGTTGAAAGTGAAATATGGCTTCTACCTCAAATATGCAACCTCCCACTTTTACAAGCCAGAATTATGAGATGTGGTTCTTAACCATGAAGGCGTTGTTCAGAGGTCAAGATGTATGGGAAATATTCGAGAATGTCTATGTGGAACCAATATATCAGGAAACATATAATTCCCTCACACAAGCTAAGAAAGATGTCTTGAAAGATCAAAGAAAGAAGGATGGAAAGACGTTGTTTTACATACATCAAGCCATGCATGAGAGCGTACTTCCAAGATTTGCATCAACAAAGCAAGCCAAGGAGGCATGGGACACATTACAAGCCTCTTATTAGGGTATAGACAAAGTAAAAATTGCAAAAATGCAAATTCTTAGAAGAGATTTTGAAACCATGTCAATGAAGGATTCAAACACAGTAGATTCATTATACACCCACACCATTTGATTGATAAATTATATTAAATCTCATGGTGAAACCATAGAAGACAAAAAAAAATTTGAGAATGTACTTAGGAGTCTTCCTCCTAAATTTGATACCCTTGTTGTGACTCTAGAATAAATCAAATACTTGAGTCAGTTCAGTGTAGATGAATTGCAAGCTTCCCTCATCAATCATGAACACAAATTGAATAGATCAAGTATGTCATTAGAGAATTCATTTTCTGTGAATTCATATATAAGTCATGAAAGAGGAAGGGGGAGAAATAACTCTAGAGGCAGAGGAAGATGTTCTGACAGAAGTGGATACAGTAGCAATCCTGGAAATGGTGGTGGAAGAGGTCAAAACGCATGTACCAACCAGTCAAGTTGTCAAAGATATGACAAATCAAAGATTCAATGCCATTACTATAAAAAGTATGGACATTATGCATATGAGTGAAGAAAGAGACAGTATAATCAACAAAAGAAAAGTAAAGACTAGTCACACAATGCAAATAACCAAACTCTTCCTATGTTTATGGTGATCGTTGTAGCTATGCTTAACGCAATAGAAATGCCTAATATAATGTCACCAGTTGAATGAAATATTTCTCAAGCAAGTTCATGTGACATATGGTACTTAGATTTAGGCTGAAATAACCACATGAAAGGAAACATAAAACTATTTTCTAGTTTGGATGAGTCAGTCCAAACCAAGGTTACACTTGGAACAAACATCCAAGTCATTGTCTTAGGGAAAGGAAGTATAAAAAATTTAACTAGACAAGGAGAATAGAAAGTTATGTATGATGTATATTATGTTTATGGTCTGAAGCATAATATAATGAGTACAGGGAAGTTGTTACAAAAAGGATAGATAATCTACATGGAAGATAATCATTGTGTGATCATGGATAAATGCCCAAGCAATCTTCTTATTGCGAAAATCCAGATGACAAGTAACATGATGTTCCCATTGACATTAAAGCGATTCAAGAAGAAGAGTACAATGCAAACTGTTGCTAATGGAAAAAGTGTGCAGTCAGACACTACATTTACAGTAGAAAGTGCACACAGTATCAAGAAAGGAGAGAATGGCACAATGATGAAGGAAACATTCCAATCTAAAATAAAGGATGATTATGGGTTATGGAATTTCAGATTTGGACATTTGAACTTTGGAGGTATGAAGCTGCTACACAAAAAGGATATGGTAAAATGTTTTCCATTGATTGAAAAACCAGAAAGAATATGTGAAGGCTGCATATTTGGCAAGCAACATAGAGAATCATTTCCAGTTGGAAAGTCTTACAAAGAAAAATCTCCACTTAAAATTGTTCACTTAGACATTTGTGGACCAATGCAAACTTCGTCAATAGGAGGCAGTTCATATTTTCTAACATTCAATGATGATTTGTCAATAAAGACATGGATTTATTTCCTAAAACATAAATCTGATGCATTGGGTTGTTTTCAACAATTTAAATCACTTGTGGATAAGCAGAGTGGTTTTTACATCAAGTGTCTAAGAATGGATAGAGGAGGAGAATACATTTCAAGAGAATTTCATAACTGTTGTAAAGTTCATGGAATCTATAGGAAACTTATCACGCGATACACACCACAGCAAAATGGTGTCGCAGAAAGAAAGAACAAAACCATCATGGAGATGGAGTGCAATATGTTGACAACCAAACACTTGTCTAATGCGTATTGGGATGAGGCAATGGCAGTTGTAGTATACATCTTGAATAGATGTCTGACAATGAGTGTGAAGAATAGAGTTCCTCAGGAAGCCTAGACAGATTCAAAGCATAATGTGGCGCACTTAATTTTTTTTGGTTGTGCTGCATATGCACATGTTCCAGATGAACTAAGAAGGAAGTTGGACAACAAAGGACAAAATTGTATATTTGTTGGGTATTATGAAGAGACAAGAGGATACAAGTTGTATGACCCTGTCGCAAGAAAAGTCATAATCAACCGCGATGTTCAGTTCGTGGAGAATGAAGCATGGTATGGAAGCATATAAAAGAGAGTAAAAATTATTAATGCAATGGAGCATGATGACACAAAATATGAAGTGGTTCAAACACCAAACACAGGTCAGTGCGCAATCCCATCTACACCTGGCACTGCGACGCAAATTATCGCGTAGAGTACTCCATTAAGAACAATAGGTGCACAGTCTACACCTAGAGCGCATAAAACACCAACAAGAAATACAATCAGTTCTACATCTCTAGATCCAACTTTTGCAAGTCTGTTACCAACAAAGACAAGAATTCTACGCGACATTTATAATGAAGACGCAGCAAATTAATTTTCAGTTTTTACTCTGTTTTCACAAATAGATGATCCATTAACCTTTGAAGAAGTTGTCAAAGAGGATGTATGGGCACAATCCATGGATGAAGAAATCATATGCATAGAAAACAATCAAACATGGAGTGTGGTTGATGTACCTGAAGACAAGGATTTTATAAGAATCAAGTAGACTTATAAAACCAAGCAAGATGCAGAAGGAAATGTACAGAAGTACAAGGCAAGGTTAGTTGCAAGAGGCTTTACAAAACTACCTGGAATTGATTACAATGAAACATTTGCATCAGTAGCGTGCATGGACACAGTCAAAACCGTGTTATCTATTGTCGTGCAGTACAAATGGCTAGTTTATCAGATGGATGTAAAGTCAACATTCTTGAATGGAAACTTAGAAGAATAAGTATATCTGGAACAACCACAAGGTTATGAGGTTCCAGGACAAGAAAACAAAGTATATAGATTGAAGAAAGCACTGTATGGTTTAAAACAAGCTATGAGATCATGGTAAAGTCACATAGATTCCTATCTCACATAGAATGGATTTCAGAGAAGTGAAAATGAGCCAACATTGTACATCAAATCAAATCAACAAGGTAATGTGTTAATTGTTTGTTTATATGTGGATGATTTGATACTTACAGGTGATTTTTGCATAGAAGAATTCAAGACAGTCATGAAGGATGAATTTGAAATGACTGATTTGGGACTTATGAGATATTTTCTAGGAATAGAAGTGCACCAGTCCAAAACTAGCATATTTATCTCACAGTCCAAGTATGAGCATGAAATATTGAAAATATTCAATATGGTGAATTCAAAAGCAACACCAACACCTGTCATAACAGGATTGAAGCTAAGCAAGGAAGTTAAAGGCTCCAAAGTGGATCCCACACTGTTTAACATATTGGTAGGAAGCTAATGGCTCCAAAGTGGATCCCACACTGTTTAACAGATTGGTAGGAAATCTTATGTATCTAACAACAACAAGACCTTACATTATGTATGGAGCCTAATTTCAAGGTTCATGGAAACTCCAAAAGAATCAAATTGGAAGGTAGGAAAGAGAATCATGAGATATGTGAACGGAACAAAAGATTTTTGCATCAAGTACTCCACTTTAGAAGATTTCAGACTCATTGGATACACTGACAATGATTGTGGAGGCAGCATCAATGACAGGAAAAGTACCTCATGGTACACATTTTATTTTGGAATAGGTATGGTATCATGGGCATCAAGGAAGCATCCCATAGTGACACTTTCTTCAACAAAAGCAAAGTATGTCGTATCTACAAGTGCAACTTGTCCAACAATATGGATGAGAAGGATGTTAAAAGATTTGTTGCAGGAACAACAAGAACCAACAATAGTATTCTATGATAATAATTCAACCATCTTGTTATCAAAGAATCATGTGTTTCATAAGAAAACCAAGAACATTGATACAAGGCATCATTTTATCAGAGAATTGTTAAATAACAAAGAGATTTGTATAGAATTTTGGAACAGGTCGATAAATTTTTACAAAGGCTCTGGATGGAGATGCATTTTGGCATCTACGCAGTAGTCTGGGAGTCCGTACAGTAACAGATGAGTGACACTAAAATGAAAACTTAATTTTTGATGTAATTTTCTTTTGTAATCCCACCAACTTTTAATTAAGAGGGAGTGCTGGAAATTGTAATTACAAGTATGTGAGATCTTCATGTCTTCACCGATTTGTTTGTTAGTCATTATATCCGTATAGTATTTTGTTAGTCATCGAAGTGTCAATACTCAAAAGTGAGTCCTCAAGTAGAAATCTATAAATAGAGCCGATCTCTATATTCTCGGGTTGAGTTAAGTGGTTCAAGAGTCATTCAAATTAATGACAGTCTTTAATGTTGAGTCGGTATTAGCTCTCACTCAGAGTACATATAAGTCTGAGTCAACGCCAAAGTTTATTAATATCAAGTTTTTTGTGTATTGACAAGTTTTTTTCTTATTTTCTGAGTTTATGTGCTAACCATAGAACTGTGGTATTCTGCATTCATAAATCATTTCTTTAAGTGTGTGTATTGACAAGGAGGAGCAAACTGACCAATCTGTTCATTGCACAGTGGTTTTTGAAAACTCTTTTTCGCAGCCTGTTTGGTGTACAGTATTTGTAACGGCGTTGAGTAGAGTACACTGCGGGCACTGTTGGTCCATCGGATCTTCCCTTCAATTTGATTGAGTGATTCATATAATGGAAGAATTTCCTCTTCGGTGAAACCAAATTGCTACACAATCTAGTGTACCAATAGTTTTTACTCTTTTCTTCATGCATGGATAGGAGTTTTTCAACCTCAGTACGTTCAGAATTTAATCTCAGATTATACATTTTCCTTTGTGGTTAATCTCCTTGGATGGGTACAAACTTCCATAAACTACATGCTTCTACCTGTTGGACATGGCCTTATTACCGTGTACACTTTTCATTAATCAAAACAATCTCGAGGATTAGGATTTCTTCTTTCCACTAGTAATAATGAAATTACCTCTACTGTTTCAGATCGTGATTCTCTGCAGCAAAGTCTGCCAACAAAAAAACCAAAATTAACATTAAAAATCCAAATATGAGATTATTCGAGAATAAACATTCTAAAAACAAATCTACAATTAAATATCTTTCCATTGCTTCCTGCCATGATTTCGTTGCAAATAATTGTTCTGGAAACAAATTTGTAACCACATGATGAGATCCTCTCCTAAAACTTTCTTTGAAATTCAATTGATTGCAAATATGCAACTCAGATCTAGTCAAATAGATTTTTCCAGATTACTCTTCATTCAGCTTTGCTGTATAGACTCAATTCTAAGTGGAGTGATCTTTATTATTTCTAGATCTCAGGACCAGAATCGTGGCGATAAACCCTAAATCCAGGTGAGTATTCTTATGAAACCATATTTCCTTTAATGAACATACAGGCCGTATATACGTGGTGATCCTTGTTAAATATATTGTAACCTCAATAGGATGACTGTACACTACCAACTATCCTGGCCAGTTGTACTTTCTATTCTTGTTTTGCTTGAGCCTATTTAGCTTAGCTATTTCCCATTGCATATTACTTCTTCAGACTTACTAATTCTGAACTTCTTCATGTACTTGTTTTGTACTCTTTTGCATATATTCTAATATACTATTTTCTGTTCTATTCTTTCTCTCTGTATTTCTTGCTTCACAATTTGTCATGGTATCAGAGCTTCAGCAGTAAGCCTCTTCACACAAGCTAGAGAGCAACATGATCCTCAAATAGCGTAGAGCTTCATGGATCTTGAGAGAATTCGACACAGACTTTTCACAAGGCTTGGAGAGCTGCCCATCATACTCTTGAAAGATCCTCGCAGGAAACTTCCACGAGGAAGTTGTTCGCTCATACACTCAAAGATCAGTGTAAGAAGCTCAAGCGCCAAATAAGAGCGTACAACGCTTGAAAGATCAAGGAAGAAGAGAGTGCATAAGAAGAAACTTTAAAGATTCTTGTAATTTTCAAGAATCATCAAAGAATTCATGAAGAAGAGCTTCAGAAGGCAGAAACGTTGAAGATTTCATGGAATTCGTTCAAATTTGTGAAATATTGTTGCAGAAGGCAGCATTGTTTAAAGCATTTTTGAAATCGCTCAAATCTATTAAATATTGTAGTAGACAACGCCAAGTTTCAAAGAATCCGTGTAGTTCTTTCAAATCTTTGAAAGATTCACGAATCTTTCTTCCGGAGAAGAAAATCCTTGCAAAGGCAGTAAAGAACGCATCTCAGGTTCAAAGAACAATCGTCACAGTCGTAAGATTTGTCCTACGAACATATCCGAGGCAAAAATCCAGTTCAGAAGGGATGAGGAGAGCACGAAAAAGGTGAAAGAATTTCAGCCGTTAGATCTTACGTAGAGGACCGACAACCATTGGATCCGGGAGAAAGTGCACGAGATTTAGTCCTCTGAAGTGCACAGGAGAAATTTCGGCTTGTGAAGTCGCGAAATCCCGACATCATCTGGACCGTCCATCTAGAGACACATGGCGAGATCTCAGCATTTCGCTGACTCACAAGGTGTAAAGATCAGAAGACTGTCGTGAGAATTCGTGAATCGTGAAATCACGAGTCATTTTGGACCATCGGATCAAGATAGATCGTAAGTCGTCGATCTTATCCCATCACAAAATTGGGGATCAGGAGTTGGACAAGTGAAGGAGATTGCTCTCCAAAACCCCGATACGCGAAATCGCGACATCACGTATCGCAAAATCCTGAGAGGATTGTGAGCCATCCATCTCAGAGGACAAGTGGCAACAGATCCAAGTGCCATCACTTTCGGCATTTCGGAGTTCGGGATATCAGAGGTCTTGTTGACGAAAGGTCATGACACTCCATGGTGAAAGTCCTGAAATCTTGAAAAGATCACAACCATCCATTCATTAGGACATGTGGCAGAGATCAAGGAAACCATCGGCGTATCGGCGACCAGGGTTTCAAGTAGTCAGAGGATTTGGAGTCGCAAGTCACAAAATTGCAAAATGACGAGGATCGTCCATCGTAAGGGGATGCGTGGCAACAATCTAGGCCCTCGAGGAAATTCCTGAAAGGAAAGTGCCATCAGCATTTCGGGAATCGGCTTTTCGAGAGTCGAGAGACCAAGTGATCACGCATTTGAGTCGTGAAACCCAAAAAGGAACTGTGGTCATATCAGGAGAGGTCATGTGGACCAGGGTAATAGCCCAAGGGGCTAACTGAAGTTAACACCATTTCGGCGAATCGAAATTTTGAATTTCGCGGTTTCGAAAACTCTAGGACAAGAGTTCTAAACTCGCGAAATAATGAATCGCAAAATCCTGATAGGATCTGGAACGTTGAATTGTCCAAACACAAATTTCAGCATTTCGGCAATTTGAAAGACAAAGAACCGAAAAAGCCCATAGAACTTTAACATCAAGGCATGTGGTCACATTGAACGGAGACTAAGGGCCAATTCAAGGCCGATAAGCTCTCTTCAACCATCGACAAATCGACGTTTCGACGATCGGAGGTTGGAGAGACAAGAGATCAGAGGACTCATATAACGAAGTCCTGACGTCAGAATCGTGAAGCCAAAAACTTGCGAAATCTTGAATGCAGAGTTCCGAAGTCACTGCAAATTACACGCAGAAGACAGGTAAGTAAGAAATTTTTTTATTTTATTTTATTTTATTTTTTTTTTTTTTTTCTGTTTTGCTGAATTCTTTAAAAGATGGCGACGTCTAGCAATTTAGGACCAACTCAGGGTCCGATTCTTCTTGGAAAGAACTATGAGTTCTGGTCTCTTTGGATGAAATCCTTCTTGCAAGCACAAGAGTGTTGGGATCCAGTGGATCATGGATATGTGGAACCAGATTCAGCAGACCTGTCCGCCATGACTAATCAGCAGAAAATTGCTCAGGCAACTCAGAGAAACAGAGAAAATAAAGCTAAATTTTGGATTCAAAATTCTGTGGATGACTCGATTTTCTCAAAAATCACAGGCGCTGGTACTTCAAAACAGGCCTGGGACATCCTTAAATCTTTCTACCAAGGAAATGACAAGGTCAAAATAGTTAAACTGCAGACCTTGAGGATGCAATTCGAGACTCTAAGGATGACAGAATCCGAAAATGTGGATCAGTTCATGACCAGAGTCATGGGCATCGTGAACCAGATCAGATTGACTGGTGAAACCATCACTGATCAATGCATTGTTGAGAAAATCCTCAGAAGTTTACCAAAGAAATTCGAAATGGTTGTAACAACAATCCTTGAATCCAAGGACCTGTCAAGTTTTTCCACAGATGAATTAATTGGTTCTCTGGTGACACATGAGACTAGACTGCATCTTATAGATGAGTCAACCTCCAATGCTTTCAAAACTCAATTCTCCTTCAGCAGAGAGAAAGGCAGAGGAAGAAGCAAAGGTCACCAAGGAAGAGGGAGCAATCAAAGTAACCCTCAGTCCAATGGAGGTAACAGATAACAATATCTGAATCAAAATTTCCAAGGTCAAAGACAACAGAAACAAAATCAACATCAGAATTTCCAGCCTCAAAGAGGCAGAGGGAGAAGATCAAATGAGAAATCATGTATACAATGCTATTACTACAAAAAGTATGGGCACTATGAATCTGAATGCAGGAAGAAGCAAGCAGATCGGCTCTCTGGCAGAGCACATGTGTCAAATCACATAGGAGAAAACCCAAGAGGTATGTTTCTCTCATGCCACAAGACTGAACAACAACCTAAAGATCTCTGGTTGCTGGACATTGGATGCAGCAATCACATGACAGGTAACAAAGAATTACTTTCATGTATTGATTCTTCAATCTCATCTGATATTACACTTGGAAACGATTATTTAGTCAAAGATCAAGGAAAAGGAACTGTTCCTATTCTTACTAAACATAATGTAAAGAAAGACAAACAATGTCTATCATGTTCCAGATCTGAAACATAATTTGCTAAGTGTAGGATAGCTCATTGAACATGGCTATAAGGTACTTTTTGAGGGAGCATCTTGCAAGATATATGACAAAATACCAAGCAAAAAATTGATTTCTGAAATCCATATGACTCCAAATAGGATGTTTCCCCTTACACTCAGAACTGCAAATATGAGTCAACCATATGCACAAAGTGCATCAAACCTAAATGAAACAATGGCTTGGCATACAATATTTGGACATCTACCATTTCAGAGTCTAAGTCTTCTTCAAAAGAACTCCATGGTCAAAGGTCTTCCTATCTTTGAAGAGCAAATTCCCCCATGTGAGTCTTGCATACTTGGAAAACATAAGAGAACTAGTTTTCCATAGTCTTCCAATCAAGCCAAACAACATCTTGAACTTGTTCACACTTACCTATGTGGACCAATGAAAATAGATTCAATAGGTGGTAGCTTTTACTTTCTAACATTTATTGATGATTTCAACAGAAAAATATGGATCTATTTTCTCAGACACAAGTCTGAAAATTTTGCAAAATTCAAAAAATTCAAAGCAAAAGATAAAAAACATAGTGGCAAATATATCAAAGCACTCAAGTCAGATGGAGGAGGAGAATACAACTCCAGAGAATTTGAAAATTTCTGCACATCACAAGGCATTATCATGCAAACAACAGCCAGGTATACTCCACAACAGAATGGAGTGGCTGAAAGGAAAAATCATACAATAATGAATATGGAAAGAACACTTCTTAAAGAGAAAAGTTTGTCAAATAGGTTTTGGGTTGAAGCAGTAGCATGCTCAATTTATCACCTGAATAGATCTCCAACCACCAGTCTAAAGATGAAATTTCCTCAAGAAGCATGGAGTGGGACAAAGCTCAATGTAGCGCATCTAAGGACATTCGGATGCATAGCATATGCTCACATACCTTCCGAATTAAGGAAGAAACTTGATGACAGAAGTGAGAAATGTATTTTCACTGGATATAGTGAAACATCTAAATCTTACAGGCTTTACAATCCAATCACCAAGAAATTAATTCTTAGCAGAGATGTAAAATTTCTAGAAAATCAATTCTGGAATGATTCAGAAAATCAACAAATTGACAGCCAAAATCCATTGCTGCCAAGTTCTCAAATCACAGAAAATTCAGAAAAACAAGTACCTCAAACTATTCTTCCATAATTGCAGGTACAAAGACAACCTGAAAATTCTCAGGATAACTCAACTTCCAGCAGAGAATCATTCTCTGAACCACAAAATCAGAGAACTCAAAGTTTGAGAGAAATCCATCAGCAGTTGGATGAATTTGAACAACACAACATTTTTGCTTTAATGTCATGTCAACCTACATCTTTTAAGGAAGCATCTAAGGAGCCACATTGGGTTCAAGCCATGAACCAGGAAATTGACTCCATTGAGAAGAACGAGACATGGGATCTTGTTGATTTGCCAAGTCACAAGAAGAGTATTTGTGTCAAGTGGGTTTACAAAAATAAACTCAATGAAAAAGGGCAGATTTAAAAACACAAGGCAAGACTTGTTGCCAAAGGATTCTCACAACAACCAGGTATTGATTATGGTGAAACTTTTGCTCCAATAGCAAGAGTAGACACTGTAAGGACTCTATTGGTCATAGCAGCACAACACAAATGACAAGTATACCAAATGGATGTCAAGTCATCATTCTTGAATGGTCTTTTAGAAGAAGAAGTTTATGTCGATCAACCACTTGGATTTGAAGTCCAAAAGCACCCAACCAAAGTATATCGGTTGAAGAAAGCCTTGTATGGATTAAAACAAGCTCCAAGAGCTTGGTACAACACTTATCTGATCAAAAGTGGTTTCAGCAGAAGCCAAAATGAGCCAACTCTTTACACCAAAACAGATCAGCACGGTAAAATTTTGATTGTATGTTTATATGTTGATGACATGATCTATACRGGAAATCTTGAGTTAACAGATTTTAAACATGCCATGCAATCTGAGTTTGAGATGACAGATCTTGGCATAATGAAATATTTTTTAGGGATTGAGGTTGATCAATCAACCAAAGGCATTTTTGTCTGTTAGCAAAAGTATGCAGCAGACATCCTCAAAAGATTTTGCATGGAAGAATGCAATCCAACAGAAACCCCCATACCACTAGGCACAAAATTGAGCAAGAATGATGAAGGTCCTATAGTGGAATCTACCCTATACAAAAGTTTAGTAGGCAGTTTGTTGTATCTTACAACAACTAGGCCTGAGATTATGTATGCAGCCAACCTTGTTTCCAGATTCATGGAATCCCCCAAAGA
>JZKD02S1683948.1:134231-147999 GCA_000966675.3 Picea glauca
GGAAAATGGCGAAACAAATTCTGAGATATGTTGCAGGAACTCTCAATTTCGGCTTATGGTACACTAAATCTGATAGTAATCAACTTTTTGGTTACACAGACAGTGATTTTGCAGGTAGCCTAGATGACAGGAAAAGCACATCTGGACATGTTTTTCAACTGGGCACAAACCTAATCTTATGGGCATCAAAGAAGCAGCCAATTGTTTCAATATCTTCTGTAGAGGCAAAGTATGTCGATGCTACCTCAACTTCTTGTCAAGATGTGTGGTTGAGAAGAATATTAAAAGATATGTCACATACAGAAAATGATCCAACTCCTATTTTTTGTGATAATATTTCAGCAATTGCTTTATCCAAAAATCATGTGTTTCACAAGAAAAGCAAACACATTGACACTCGTTTTCATTTCATACGCGAGCTAGTCAATAATGGTGATATTGCACTACAATTTTGTGGTTCTTGATATCAGCTTGCTGATATCTTTACAAAGCCACTGGGAAAATCGGTTTTTGATTTTCAGAGACAACACTTAGGCATAATCAGTGCTGATATTTGTAGCTGTTGAGTTTAAGAGGGAGTGTTAAATATAATGTAACCTCAACAGGCTGACTCTACACTGTCAGCTGTCCTGGCCAGCTGTACTTTCTATTCTTGTTTTGCTTGAGCCTATTTAATTCAGCTATTTCCCATTGCATAGTACTTCTTCAGACCTACTACTTCTGAACTTCTTCATGTACTCGTTTTATACTCTTCTACATATATTCTAATATACCATTTTCTGTTCTATTCTTTCTCTTTGCATTTCTTGCTTCACAATTTATCAATCCTAATGACTATGCCAGTGGTTTGCAATTAAAGCGCTTTGGATATTATTGAGATTCAATTTAAACATTTTTTCATTGGCAAATTCTCAGTGTAACGGTGCAGATTAACTATTTCCAGCGATATGATCAATCCAATCCATGATTCGTGGCCTAATATTTGCCAAACCAATCCTTAATACGTTGGCTTTCCTATTTTTTTCGCGAATTAGTTGTAGTCATATGCCTTCCATTTCTACCTTGTGCTCTTTCTTCCAAAAAAACCCTAGCCATTTATATATTTTCTGCCAAAAATAAAACTTCATAAAATGAGTTATAAATCAAATACTTTACAAAAGTTTTCGTATCAATACACGTATTCATCACTCTTGTATGAGATTTTTCTTTTGTGAAAGCATAATATATAATCGACCATATATTTGCAAAATCATTCCAAAGGTCGAATTTAATATAGTCTCAAGTTAAAAGTGAAAGTAATACTTTAAAGTGCCTTGGAAATTTATTAGCCATTATGTGAATTCGATTATGCTTATGAGTTTGTGAATTTTTGATAAAGAAGGTTTTGAAAGAAATAAAAGGTGTATAAATTTCAATGAGCATGTTTGAAATTTAACTTAACAAGGATTTGTGAAATGGATTTCAATACCTCTATTTATTTATTTTCTTGCATTAGTTTCTTTAACTTTGTATAATTATTTTATTTTATTTCTTATAATGTGATTTACTTTTTTTAGTTTAGTTTGGATATATAAATATCTTTCAAGGCATAACTATTAAACATGTGAAATAGCAAGTTAACTTGATGCACTAAACTTAACATGAAAATCATATGAACTAAATTTCATTCATGGTTTCACTCCAATAGGATTATGTCACCAAGTCACCATTCCATAAAAGACAAAGCAAAAGTATGGATTATAAATCACTTGAAGCCAAATATTTATGGAAGAAAACAAATTATCCAATCATCTTTTAAAGTAAAAATTAATCGAAATAAACAATCAAAGCGATATTAATAAACTTTATAAGGGGCACCCCATAATTTTAAGGAAAATAAGGGGAGTTATTGTTTTCTACAACAAGTTCTTATGAAGGGTTGGCCACCATAATCCTGTGTGCAAACTATTATGAGCTATTGCTTTTCCTGGTAATGACCTCATGTAACCCCTTCATGTTCCTATCACAGTATCACATATCTTTCATGTTCTAGTACACATCATCGAAAAATAACATCTACGCCTAACTTGTACAAATTTCCTGCTATAAGTTAATAGTTTGTGGCCTTCACTACTCACTGCTTCTTCTACACAACTGTAAACTTAGGTGGGGTTACTCGTGTACTCAAGAATTGGACTATGTATGAAGAATAGTCATCAACCATTTTTACTGAAAAATAAGTGTGCATATGATAATTTGTGATCCAAGTTTCCTACGTCTTCTCCTAACAGTATGAATGATAAGTGATCCAATACTGAATTAAATTTCTTTGGTTTCACAATTACCTCAAAGTCATATTCTTGAAACAATAATAGCCATCTTCATATTCTCCCCCCCCCCAACAATGGCTTATTGATTAAAGTGTGAACCCAATAAGTAATGTTTTAACTTATGCAATGTGTACACCATTGTTAATCCTTCATGTTCTTTCGCAGTATAGTTTTGCTAAGAAAATGGGGTGATCTATATCTCATTCTCCAATATGAGCTAATATTGTTCCTAAATCTACAGATGAAACTCATTCTTCCAATTTGGAAATGTCAAAATCAGCACCGTAACCAATTTCTACTTCAAAGTATCTAAGCCCTCCTGACATTCCTCACTCCATTGAAACTTATTCTCCTTCTACAATAATATTTCCATCATGGTTATAATATGTGCATATAATTTAATGAACTTCATGTAGTACCATGTATTCTCTAACGTTGCATAAAAAATCACACTGAAGTTGGTGGTGGTAAATAAAAAATCACAAAAATATCTGAGAGATATACCAACAATATTTTCTTACACATTACATGGCCCAATAAGATATCAAAAAGTGCATAGAAATTGCACTTCTTTAAATTAAAAGATATTTGAAACTACTAAAACCTATCCAACATTAAGCACAATATCACAATATGATCTTTCAACAAGATAAAAATTGCACTTCTTTAAATTAAAAGATATTTGAAACTACTAACACCTATCCAACATTAAGCACAATATCACAATATGATCTTTCAACAAGATAAACAATATCCAATCATCTACGTATAATTCTAAGAACTTACGGATGAACTCTTTAATTTATACTACCACCACTATAGAGAATAATGTTGGTTCATTGTTCAATTCAAAAGGCATCATTGTGTACTAGTAACACCCCCATTGTGTCACACATGTAGTCTTATATCTATCTTCATGTGCAATATTGATCTGATGATATCTTGAAAATCCATCCATAAATGAATATGCTTCCTACTCTCCTACATTATCCAACACTTCATCTATAAACAGAGTCGGGAATGGATCATGTAAACATGAATCATTTAATTTCCTTAGATCTACACAAATTCTGATCCCTCTTATATTCTTATCATGAAACCCCATTAGAATGATCCACTTTGATTCTACGACAGGTTCAATAATTCTAGCTTCGAACATCTTGTCTATCTCCATTTTCACATTCTTCTTATACATTAGTTCAATATGTATGGCCTCTGCTTCATTGGCTTAGCATCTGGCTTCAAAGGAATCTTCATCTCTCCTAATTCCCCAACAATCCCTTTCATCTCAGGAAAATTAGTCGAAAACAGATCATGATACTCATGCAGTAAGTCTCTTATCTTCTCCATGGTATCGCCATTCCAATAGTATCCTATGTTTGCAAATTTGGTCTTATCCTTTTTACCGTTATTTACCTTGTGTGTCCTCAATGAATTTGCATATACAACTGATTCAAGCTATGGTCCTTCTACTGCACACTCTCCTTCATTTTCTGGTATTTGCACATTTTTTGGATCTTTGTCTTCCTCCTGGTCTTCTTCAACAACACTATAATATTGCATAACTTCTCCAACTATCGTAGTATATCTAAGCGCACTACATAGAGGTACTAGTTTTATCGAGTCTTTTGCTGAAAAATTTGTGTTCTTGATGACCTGCAAAGATGAGTCAATCAAAGGAACATCATTTTAAAAACTAAAAGTTATCTTGAAATTGTGTGTTAATTCTTCTCAATCTGCAGTTTCTCTACGCACTTCCAATTCCAAGTAGCAATTCTTCAAGATTGTTTCCAAGGTGTGTACAAACAAATGTGTCCACTCTTTCTCCATCAAACAACTCAATCATGTATACTTCTACATAGTAGTTTCATTCTCTATCCTGAACCTGACCTGTAATAATCTTCTACATTGCTGCCAAACTCTTATTCCATCCTTATGTGCAACCCACCATATTGTTGAGGCCATTTTTCAGCATGACATCTAATTCTAATAATCTTTTTTGATATGATATTTGAAACTCAAATTCTCTTATAAAAGAAGCTACATCGGTTATTTCATCATACCGTGGAGGATCACATACCTCACTTCCAATCCATCACAATGTGTGGGTAATTCGAGCACATTTCCTTGTGGACACTTTGTACAATCTCCATTGCCAATTCTCCAAATATTCTTCTGAATATGATGCACATGAACTAATACTTGTCCAACTAAGAATGCCATCGGTTATAGGGTTCAAATAATCATCCATCCATGTAGTCATGTTATCTAGCTTGTTGAGCACTTTTCCTTTTACTGGTCCTACATATCTTCTTCCTTTAGTAGGATCCAATGATACAGTAACCTTCAAGTCTTCTACTTCAAATATCACCTGTCTCTTCTTCATGTCAATGATAATCTAGCTGTCGAAGACCTAATCAAATCCAAGGAGTCTTGGGTAAGGGGTTCTTCCATATACTATCTATATCACTTTGAAATTGGCCAAGCTGCGCACTCCATCAATACTAACACTTAACCCTGTCAACCTTCCAACTGGAACGGTCTTATGCTAATTCTCTAACCTCAAATGAATGGGTGACAAAATAAACTTCGACTAGCCCATCATCTCCCAACTCTACCTCGATATGACATTCACATCAAAGCGTATATCTATAATAATATTGTCCATGTGACAGTTTCCTATATACGCATTGGGTAGAAACTCCCTATTCATTCTCTTCTTTTGGTGCACCTGGTTAACTTATTTGTGTGCGACATGTACCTCTTTCTTTTGGGTGCAATAGTCAATCATTCAACATAGCATGTTCAAAGAAGACTCTTCTTTCATTAACTCTAAACAACTTTTCATAAAACTATTCAAAGTGCTTACCTTTTCAACTTGCATTTCTGAATGGTCATAGACTAGTGGCATATCATACATTAGTGGCTTGTCATAAAAAGGTGGTGTGATTGAAGTCGATGTTTTCCATTCTAATCCTATCACTTCCTATCTTTCTTGCTTATATGTCTCTTTTTATTTTCTTTATTCAAACAATGGTAGAGGCTCTGTTACTTTTCTTACCCACAAGTGGATCCTATTTCCTTGACCCATGACATCAGCTCTAGTTCTGGTTCCTCCATGCATAATCATTGTTATCTTAGGTTGTTCATCGCGCACCTCTACTACTATCAACTCTACATTTTCATTCCTCTTTTCTTTCCATTTCGTGATTAGCTATGGACAATCCTTTGTCACATCGTCTAGTTGTCTGCAATACATACATATTGTGTAGGGATTCATGAATCTGCGCACTAAATGTCTAGGATGATTACAGTTATAACATATAATAGGTCATCTACTTATGCCAAATCCTCCACTTTTGTGGCCTATGAATCCTCCTCTTCCTGCTTGATTATAACCTCTTGGAGTATTACATTGTGGCACTCCTCCTTCATATTCTTTTCCCTAGAATTTATATGCATCTATATTGTACTTTCTCATCATATCATATGCACGATAGTCCTTCTCTTCATCTCCGATATACTTGAAAAAGTTACAAAATAGATTTACCATTGTACTCTAGTACTTTTGTATCAATGGGAAATTATGAGGATGGTGACCAATCGCCTTACAAATCTCACACCAAAACCCCAATGAATTCAGTGCTCATGTATTAAAACACTTCTAAAAATATGGACATTCATTCTTGTGGTGTCCTTGTATTCTACATGTGGTGCACAAGACCTCCTCATTATTTTCTTTAACTCTCGCAAGATCCTGCAAGTAAATTGTCGGTGTTCCTAACTACGACTACACTTGAGCCATCCTTGTGCCATTTTCTCCTATTGGTGATGATGATTCTAAATTCATTGCAGTTTCTAAGGCTTCTAACTATGACATGATCTTATGTTGCATCAAAGGGAAGCATATATGCGGAAACAATCATGTAATAAACTAATCTTTTTGTTGTTCATCTGCAATTTGGAACGTCAACCAATCCTTCGGTATCTTAAATATTTGATCATAGTCCCACATTGATTCATTTACTATCTGCTTGATCTCCTTCAACCCTGTAATGCATTGTGACTCGAATTGAGGTTTCTGAAACTCTTTCAATAGAGCTTGTCTTACCTCTGCCAATGTTCTAGTATGTCCCGCAGGTGTCCTAGTATTATATTTCATGTACCATAATAATGCATGATCTATGAATTTCGTTTCCAAATGCACAATCTTTGCATCATCATCTTGGACGTTCTTCATATTTCATATTGTATCACAAATGAATAAATGTTTTTATGGATCCTCTATCCCCGCTCCATGGAAGACATGCATTCTTAAAGTAGGACCTACTACTTCCATCGTGTTCTGCACAGTATTATTTATTGATAACACTAACTGATTCTTACTCGACGTACTAATTCCACTACTCTAACTACTTTTACTACTATATTTACTTCCTTCCCTAATTATAATTGACAAAACTTTTGATATTACCTTAGTTCTTGGCGACGCACATAGGGTCATGGGTTCAACACAAAGTCTGATATGAGAAAGATATTCTTCTAACAGACTAAGTTGAGGGATGTTTTCTTCTATGCACAAACTTATTTCAGTCTGGATTCTTACACCAATGTCTCTTTCCTCATTATCACTATGTTTCCCCTCTCTCTCATCCATAGTCCTCTTCTTGTTCAGTTTGAATCTCTTACCACTGCACAATAATCCAATATCTTCATTAGTCACACACTCTTCTTCTCTCGACATCCTTAGCCCACCCATTCGGCATTCCTTCTCTTCATCCCTCTTTACGCTCAGACCATCCTTTGGTCATCCCCCAGTTCGTATATGTGTGTGAAGGAACTTAGTAATCAGATTCCATTTTCATGACTCCCTTGTCACACAATAACATATTAATCCAAGTAGATAGTGAATTTAGGTATCTTCTGCGTAGTCCCTTAAATAATTCCCTTTCAACAATGCTATATGACAGAGTAAAATCTATGGAAAATTTAGTGATGTAACCTCCCAACATACTTTCTAGATAGTAATCTATTGTCCGTGATAGTTGATTACTTATAGAATTGACTTTCCTAATTAACTCAGGAGTCCAATTTCTCAGAACAATACTACAAAATATTTCTATCTATTCAGTTATTCTTTGGATGAACTCTGTTAAAATATTCAAAAAGTCAACAAAGAAAATTTCATGCAAATATCTAAAAAGATACCTTTGTAGTAATTTCTCTACGTTGATCTATGGATTATTATTTTGATCTATAGAAAGCTCAATTTCCTTCATGTCTGACCATTGTCCAATATCCTCCTTAGTTGGTCTTTACATCCCCCTCAATCCCAGATCATGGTCTCAGAAAAAAAACCATTTATTGGCACACAATGGGAAAACCCATGGTTTGACATTAATTCACCAAAAAATCCCAAGATACCGGCCCTTTCAGCATCACCCGTAAGCAGGTGAAGTCTCACCTGAGGTACCTATGGGGACTGCAAGAACCAAGCTTCCATGGTCATGAAGGCAATGGGGAATGTTCTAACATTCATTCTTACTTAACATGCATTCAACATGCAATATAACTTGTGCACGAAATCATAACAACATCATAACATATGACAGATTCATATTACTTAACCATTTAACACATGCGCATAACCATCATATAACATATTCATATTAACCATCCAAGTATTACAAGTGCGCCATAAGAATAACATAAAAGAAACACTTCACAACATACATCATGACATAGATATTTAACGTGGTTTACCCCAAACTAGGCTACGTCCACAATGGTTGTCTTCTTGTATTGATCATTCATGTTTTATCCTTACAACTAGTGCACACTGTGCTCAAATAAGATACATCATTTCTACCCAAATTCTCTAGCCATTCACGCATACAGTGCACAATTAGCTTGTTTTATCATATGTCACTTCACTCTTCATCTCTAACTCCAACAATAGCTTCCAAAAAACTCCCAAAAACTATAACTACCACTCAATTTTATCTCACCTTGACTAACTCACTGACTCTAATAACACTTCTTTCTACCCAAAACCCATACATATTTATACATTGATATTAGGGCTTAACCCGTTACAAAATGGACCAAATGGTCTAACTACTACTAACTAACTTCTTCCTTCTATGTTTCAGCTTATGAATATGCACTAAATGCCTTCCGCGTGTTTCTCCTTTGATAACTTGTTGCATAGATTTCTCCTACGTGATTCCCAAAACTTACCCAAAATGTCCTGCTCCAATAGTCTCCTACTTGTGCATTAAGTCAAAATTCCCTATTCATCATTTTCTTGCGTTGTACCTGGTTAACTACTCATTCTGCACCAGGTGCTTATTTATATTGCATGCACTAGTAGATCATCTTGTGCAAGGTGTTCAATGTAGTTTCATCCTTCATTAGTTCTAAACAATTCTTTAAGAAACTTTTCAAAGTACTTACCTTCTCAACCATCCTTTCTATCATTGAGTGGTCATACGTTGGAGGCATGTCATGCACAGGTGGCATTTCATACACATTTTGTGATTTCGATGCTCCCCATTATGTTTCTAGCAGTTCCTTGTTTTCTTGCTTATATGTCTCTCTCTCTTTCCAAGGATCAAATGTCAGAGGAGGTTATACTACTTTCCTAACCCATTGGCCAGTCCAAATTCCTTGTTTTGTAGCATCGACTCATGTTCATTCTCCTCCATGCATAACTGCTACTACTCTTGGTCAATCATTGTGATATTTCACTGCTATCATATGCAAATTCAGATTCCTCTTTTCCTTCCACTTTGTAATAAGTTATAGAAAATATTCCATCGCATAATCTAGCTGTCTACAGTATGTGCATGTTGTACAAGGATTTTGACAATATCGTTCCAAATGCCTAGGTTGGTTACAGTTATAACATATCATCAGTCCAATTCCTCCTTTATTGTATCCCCTTGGAGTGTTATATTGTGATACTCCTCCTTCTGATCCTTCTGATCCTTCTTCTCCTTGAAATTTGTATGCATCTGTGGTGCGTTATCGCATTAAATCAAGTGTGCGACAATCATTTTTATCATGTACCATGGTCTTACAAAATTTACAAAAAACGTTTTTGGTAGTGCTATGATACTTCTACATCAAAGGACAATCATTTGGTTGATGACCCATCATTTTTCATATCTCACACCATACTCCTCCTCCTAGAGCCAAGAGATTTATAGCTACTGTAGAAAAATAATATTTAAAAGTTGGACATTTGTTCTTATGATGACCCTCCTTTATGCATGTAACACACAAGACTTATTCATTCTTTTCCTTCCCTTTAGAAAGATCATGCAACTGCACTATCAATTTACTAACTACGACTGAACCCGAGCCATCCCTGCATCATTTTATCCTATAAAGGATTCTTCCAACTTTGTGGAAATCTCTAGCACTTTTGAATGTGACATAATATTTTGTTGCGTCAATGGACATTGTCTATGTGGTAACAATCCTGCAATGAACCATTCCCTATGTTGCTCATCTAGAATATGGAAGTTCAATAAATCCATCAATATATTTAATCTCTGGTAAAAATCTCATACCAATTTATTCTAAAACTACTTAATCTCTTTTAGTTCTATAATACACTATGACTTAGACTTTAGTTTCTACAATTATTTTAGCATGGCTTGCTGATTTCTGCCAATGTTCTATCTGTCCCATGGGAACTGTGGACTGATACTTCATATACCATAGTAATGCATGGTCTCTGAATGTTGTCACTAACTACATGATTTTCACATCGTCATATTGGATTTTCTTCATGGTCCATATTGCTTCATAAACAAATAAGTGTTTCTATGGATCTTTTATCCCTTCTTCATGAAAGATGGGCATTCTGAAAGTGGGGTCTAGCCCCACCATTATGTACTGTGTAGTATTATTCCTTGGTGTCGCTAACTGAATCTAGGTTGACATACTACTTCCACTAATCTAACTACCTTTTCTACTATCGTGTCTTCCTCCACTAAATACAAGTGTTTGTGACAAAATTTTAGACCACAGAGATGCACATGGGGTCGTGGGGTTCGATGCAGAGTGTAGCCTGGGTGGGGATAATAGGATGTAATAGATCTCCTTCTGTTGGAATTAGATGACAGTCCTTTTACTTTTCCTTCCTTTCCATGCGCAATATTCCTTTCATATTGTTAGGGACCTAACCCCTCATGTAGGTAGAATAATACATTTCCATGTAATAAAGATCAATATTAATAAGGCCTAGCAATAAGGAAGAATAAGTCCAATGTAAAAAGACCTAATAGAATCTTTCGCTTTTAGAAGGATCTTTCTCTAGATGGTCCTTTTGATAGACATATTTAGTATAAATAAGAGTCGAGGGTATGAGAAATTTTGCCTTGGATATTATTGTAATAGAGCTCTGCTCTGCTGAAGGTTGCACCCTCGAAGAGGCAAGTGAAAATTGATCTCGGTAATCAAGTGTTATTTATGGTGCTAATTTTTTATCATTTTGGTATTATAGTGGTGTTGTTATGGTTATATTGTTTTTCATCTGCCATTTCTAGCTATTTATTTCTGTTCTGCATACTTTTTATATCTGGAATATTACAAGTGGTATCAAAGCATCTTCCTCGGAAGAAAATTGTGGGTTAATTTTTTTTCAGAGTAGATACATATTACAACATTTTTAAGCTACAAAGATCTGTCGTTATGCGCATAAACTCATGGTCAGGGATTCATACACGCAAGAAATACAAGTGGTACTTAAGCACACATCTGTTGGCCACCCTTGTAACCCATGTTGGTAACCCTTCGAGTGCTAGTGCATCAGACAACACATGTATACAGATCTTCCTAGATATATTGAATCCCTACATAGATAAATTGATCAGTCGTCTGACTGCTATAGTTCCACTGAGAAAAAAACTCAGGAAGATACTCTCTAGTACCTGGGTATTCATGGCTGAGGGTACGATCTAACCTACTTAGTTGGTGCCCTGAGATATTGGGCTGAGTACTACTGTTGGACCCCGCACGTATATCATAGAGCTATAGCAAAAGGAATACCCTTGTCTATAGAACCCTTGAATACCTAACCCTTGGGACGGAAATGAAAACATAACAGTTAAGATCTATTGCAGCATAAATGTCTCTCCTGCATTAGAGTTGCGAAATTACTACACATTTATTCTTGTTAATCATTTGGACATTTCATCACTACAATATTCTTCAGATCAAAGTATAACTCCTTAGGAGTAAACAAAAAAAAAACTTGGATCCTAGTGGCGCCATTATTTGATACTTATTCTGTTGGTTTTCTCTCTTCGTCCTGATCGCAGTCATACCTATCATTTTTTAGCAAACAAAATTTGTGGACCCAACCTCCTTCTAACACCCTTATTTGGGTTTTACCCCATTGGATTCACCTTGTGTGGTCCTTCCCACCCCTTTTCGTGTTCCCTCATCATCATGTCCCATACCCGTAGCCAAGACTTGGAAGCTTGATTCAATACCTTGCACTCTAATTTCACATAAACCCAACAAGAAGTGTGACAACTCAATGCCAATATTCTCTCCATCAATCAAAAAATGCATTCCTCCATCGCGGCTTCAGTTGCTACCTCTATCGAGGAACTCAAACTAGAGCTCAAACAAGACATTACTACCCAACTTGAATCTGTCGCTATGACAATATACACTAATCTACATATCCTTGCATATCTTCCATTATCTGACCCACCTTAGCATACCGAAGGTGAAACTTCCTCTCATTCCCAAATTTTTTAGCCCCATCACTTTCAGCGTGACCTACGCCTTTCACGTGTGGATGTGACCAAATTTGATGGATCTGATCCCACTGGTTGGGTAAATCAAATGGAAAATTATTTCTCTTTGTATGGCATTATGGATGAGTTGGCCAAACTCTGGTATGGTGTTCTCCATCTAGATCAAGAACGTTGGAAATGGTGGCAATGGAGAAAAAATGCCCGCCAAGAGTATGTGGCTTGGACACTCTTCGTGGAAGATATTTATGAGCACTTTGACACTGACACCAACCATTTAGGTTGTTTGACAAAGTTGAAACAATATGTCATAGTGGAAGACTTTATAGCTACTTTTGCTCGAATGGATTTTCGTATAGACAACATGTCTGATGCTTTTTTCCGAGAATGTTTTATTAGTGGCCTGAAGGATGAGATTTCTTCTCATGGCTCAGCCTCAGAGTTGGGTGGACACTACTAAATGAGCTAAGGAATCACAACAGGTGGTCTCTTCTCAAAACCACAAACACTCTTTTATTCCTCACACTAAAATTGTAACTCCCACTCCTTCTTCTACTCCACTCAAGATCCAGAAATTGACCAGGGCTGAAATGGTTGAACTCCAACTCAAAGGCCTTTGTTATAATTGTGATGAAAAATATTTTCCAAGACACAAGTGTAAGGAACAAAATATTTTTATGGCCATCTTAGAGGATGTTTCAGAAGAGGATGTTGAGGCTCCCCTTATGTCTGTGTCACCTGAACTCACTGACATAACCCCTCTGTTAAGAACCAAATATCAATATAGCATAGAAAAACCTCATAATAAGTACTCAACACCTTGAAAAAGAGAGAAATTTAGATAATAAGCCTCTTCGAGGGGGAAACCTCCTTATGCCCATATAAATGTGCAATTCCAAGATGATTCCAAATGAAATTGTCTCCTTGGTATATAAAGGAGACTAGGAGGTATAATTACAACTAATGGAATAAAGCCGACATAAATAAAATAACATTACTAATGTAATATGCCCAAATTAAGGGGTAATGAGCCAATATTAGGGATTAACATGCCCCTACCCTTGAGACAAGTGTTTTCTGCAATGCTTGAGTAACTCTGGATGCTTCTGTATAAAAGACTCATCTTCCCAAGTGGAATCTTCAGCCAGTAGTTTCCTCCATTTAATGAGATACTCTGAAATAGATCTATTCCTCAGCTGGCGAACTCTTGTGTCAGTGATGGATTCAGGATCCAATATGATTTTTCCTTCCTCGTCAAGTTCTGGAAATATAGTTTGAACTGGGATCATGTCGCCTATAACCTTATTTAATCATGAAACATGGAAAAATGGGTGTACTCGTGAAGATGCAGGCAATTCAAATTTGTATGCCATAGTATTGATATTTTGCAACACCTTATAAGGGCCATAGTACTTTGGTGATAATTTATTATTCTTTTTGGCTTGCTTGAGGGACATCTGTTTGTATGGTTGTAGTATTTAAAACACCCAATCCCCTACTTCAAAACTTCTTTCACTATGATGTTGATCTGCCTGTTGTTTCTTGCGATTATGTGCCATGGTTAGGTCGTCCTTTAAGATTTGGAGAACTTGTTGTTGATGCTCGATGTGATCTTCCACTGCTTGAACCTTAGATTTTTCTTTTAGAGAAGAAGTGATGGAAGGAGGGTGGTATCCATAGAGT
>JZKD02S1683948.1:166150-201279 GCA_000966675.3 Picea glauca
GTAAGGAGGTTCGTCACCACAGAAGCCCTCTTCGGCGAGAAAACGCTCAATGCTCGAATCAGAGTCCTCGCTGACCACGATAGGCTCTGTTTTGGTAGGAGGTTTAGACTTATTTCTTTCCATGCGAGAGATCATCCTTGCGTTTTTCTTGTTTCTAGCAGCAGTCTTCACCCTAGCCTTTGTGGTTATGGGCTTAGCCACTTTAGTGATAGCCATAGGCGAATTCACAGGTGAGTCAGTTTCAGGTTTAGGTAGTAAAACATGGTAGGGTATAGGGGTAGACTTACTCTCGGATACCACAGGCTTATCGACCTGTGAAGGACTTGATTCCTCAAAACCATTACGGTTGAGAAAATCATGCCAGGAATCTCGACATAACCCCAATTCATAAACAACCATCATTTTAATCAACCCAACATGGAAGAGGCTAGTGTCAGCCTGACTTCGCTTGTACTTCTTAGCCATTTTAAATAAAATTCGGTGCAGATAATGCGGCATGCTAAGATCGAAACCCATAAACACCATCAATAAACGTAGATGAAACAGGAAAACAAATCCATACCTGCCTTCACAAGTAACGAATTGCTTGATAATCATCAAGAGATCATACCAGCGGGGTTTCAACATCTTCACAGGTAAACCTTTGTTGCACGACCTCACTGTCCGAGACCGAAATAACAATGTCCATGGGACATCATTCACCTTATAACTTTTGGATCATTTTTGTCCCTTGACAGGTAGGCTAGTCGCCAGACTGAGAGATTGTTCGGTGATTTCAAGCTGGACATCTCCAACTTTGGCTTGGCAGCCGTCGAATGACAGTGTGAATTGCCGAGCAACAGAGATATTAAAACCATCGAACTTCCTTATACACGAAAGCCACCTGAATTCTTCAAGGTCGCTATATGCACCATCGAATGTCAACAGCGCTTGGCATCCATTAGGTTCGGCCCTCACATCAGGAGCCATAACCTCTGTTCATGGTAGGGTTCACACCGAATGAACAATGCATAGAGTGAATACGATAGGGTTTCAATAGTTTGAATGCTCGACAAGACCGAAAACAACTCCATGCGTGCGAAGGTGGTGGGATTACCATCGCCATGCATTGCATTAATGACCTGTACAGAGCTGTTAAAACCATAATCATTTAAAACAACGTATCAATTGGCCAACAGGTGAATCATCAACTCTACGTGCCATTCATCCGAGTCTGAATCAACAACTCATGTGATCATTATGCGCCAAGTGTTAAGTTTAACCATACACAGTACCATCATTAACTATCGATTCATCGTGTCGATTCCATTGTTCAATCAATCGCTTAACCACAAGTTTCACTGCTAATACATAGCTCGGGACTATGAAACATACAACGTATAATCCATCTTTGCAAATAGCATGTCAAGCATCGATTTGTAAAGTTTAATGTGATTGATCAATGCGCTTTCAAACCATTGTTATTACGCCTTATAAACTTGCCAATGTATTCGGTGCCTATGGTAATGTTTTCATTCCAATCTTTTGAGAACAATATGATCCAAAGCTTTTCATATAATAACTGAGTGAAAGCCATAATAAGGATAAAAGCAATAAGACCAAATCCATTACAATTTTCATAAGATCAGAACAAGACCAATAACTTTTATGCCCAAAGGTTTAACAATCAAATATATCCAAATGCRCAATCAAGGTAAGATAATGCTCAAGAACATAGGTTCGAGACAACCTTTAGCAGTCATGTGATAAACCAGTGAACAAGTGTCTTTCAGCAAATCAGCCAAAAACGATGACAATCTAAGCAACGAAAGAGGTGTTTTTCACACTTGCAGTTGTGAAAACTGAAACAAAATTGAATTGTAATTTTCGCAAAAATGAGACAAATGTCTTGAAGCACAATGCGACTATAATTTGTCGTAATACGACAAGGGGTGTAGGCAGCTTTTTTGAGAGCAATCAAAAAAATGGGTTGGCTGCCAACAGGACTTTGCTAAGGAGAACTACATAGGTAATTAGGATTATGTACATGGTTTGAATGAAGCCTAGTATTAGTTGAGCCTTTGGGCATCTCCTCACCAATTTCCATGGGGGCTTCACCTTATTGACCAATATGTTATCGCATTCATTCATAAAGGGGATTTTTAAATTTTGAAAAATAAAGTCAATATATTGTAGGTATTTTGGGACAGATGCAGAGTACTGAGGATTTTATAGGTATTGAGGGGTATTAAAAAGGGTATCTAGTAAAGATAAGGGTTTTTATTATTGGAAATATGTAATGGGAGAGAGCTCAAAAAAATGATTTTGAGAGATATTTATCAATATCTAATGAAATTAAGGGTGTTCTTTAATATTCCACGAACTCAAGTGTTATGCCAATTTCTTAGAACCCTAAAACATTAAACCTAAAATGAACTCAACATATAATTTTTTAAGAAATAACAATAATGTATTTGGTGTGTTTATATTTCCAAATCTAATTATGAATAAGGCATAGTTCTATATACTAATAAAATAATTTTTTTTAGATTATAAGATTATTTCTAAAGATTTTTTTTTTAATTATAAGATTATTTCTAATGTTAAGGTTTAGGAAGAACATAAACAAATTGCATTTAGTTATTCCTAATTTATGCACTTCCCGTTAATTATAATTGGTGTAATATTATTTTATTTTCTCCCTATAAGAAGTGAAGTGATGTTCTCCTTGTGCATTTGAAATGTTGTCAATGAYAAAATTAACTGTYTCACCAAGGGAATGATAGAAAGTGTCTCCCTMTATAAAAGCAACACTTACCCATATCAAATTACCATTTTCAATCAAGATCTCAACAATATGATCCTAAGGTGGAGGGTTACTTTCAAATTACCATTTTCAATGAAGATCTCAACACTATGATCCTAAGGTGGAGGGTTAGCTTTTATACTTCGGGTTTCCCCTTCTCTTGATTAAGAGCGTTTTAATTTTGATTTTGAGGTTTACTGTTGTTTCAAAAATTTAGGATGCAAAGGATCTTACCTTCAAATTAAAATTGATCAACTATTCAAATTAAAATTGGTCAACTATGATGTTTCATTACAAACAAAAATGGTTGGTTTTAGGGTTTGTTAGGACCAACCAGCAATTAACTACTGTAACAATAAGAAAATAAACGCTTCCACTAAACTTGACGAAATTAACAATTTCATATACCATTCAAATTTTTTAACCATATTAGATAACCAAATTTTACTATCAAATTCGATCCATGATGGCAAATTCAATTTAATTATTCAATCCGAATCCCTCAATGTGGCAAATTCAATTTAGTTATTCAATCCGAATCCCTCGCTGTCGGCCCAATTGGAGTCTTGAATATAAACCCTGTCGTGAAAACGACAATACCCAGTGCCCACTGTAATGTGTGCCTTACATACTCGTATTAAAAGGAGTCAGTGAAACAGAAACCAGACGGTGGCGATAGATGATTGATGGCCGAATAGAAAGTAGAAATGGTTGTTGCTTTCTCAATTAAAAAAATAAAGAAGCTGGCCCCTTAAGCTGGTTTTGCCTGGTAATTCAATTCGATGGGTGAACAATGGTAGACAACCAAAGCATATAGTATTTGTATGCCTTCTGTAATCACGCATTCCAACAGCCATCGCAAGAAATTACTTGGAGTCCATTATTATCCGAATCCAACCAGAGAAAAGGGGAGAGAATAGAATTAAGATGGCGAACATAGTGGTTGCAGTGGAGGAGAGCGAGGAGAGTATGCGTGCCTGTGAGTGGGCTTGCAAACATCTCTTGGCTGTTCAAACAGACATCCAGCAGTCCTATAACTTCATACTCCTCCATGTTCAGCCAACTGCCTGTGTTTCCACAGGTCCTGGTAATTATGTGCTTCCTTCCATCTAGTTAACACATTTGTTTAAATTTCAAATAAAGTTGTATAAGGTTATCTTTATATTTCTGTTTTTACTGTTCTTCTACCTATGCTTTTCTTTTCGAATATCTGGATGACGAGTTGTTTAATTTATGGTTTTTTACGCAACATGCCCTGAGCTGATTGTTAAGTTATTTAACTAATCCTTAAAGACCCCTGAGTCAGGTACATCTCTGGGTATTATCCTAAGAACGTTTGTATATACGTGTATTAATTGTACAGCCTATATCCCCAGCGATCAAGTGTTCGAGCTTCTTGAATTGCAGACGAAGAAGACCACCCAGAAGATATTGAAGCGAGCTCTCAATATCTGCGATCGACATGGTGTGAAGGCAGAAACCCATGTTGTGATTGGCGAGGCCAAGGAAAGGATATGTGAAGCCACGGCCAAGTTGGGAGCACATTTTCTGGTTGTGGGTAGCCATGGACATGGCACTTTCGTCAGGTAGTTAACCATGCTTGTCTTTACCATCTTTTCCCTCCATTCAAATTCGGTGTTGAATTCCGTGCTTTATTAACTCAATGGCGGTGTGATTGACAATTTGCAGAGCAATGAGGGGAAGCGTGAGTGATTACTGTGCTCGGAATGCTGTGTGCCCTGTCGTGGTAGTAAACAAAAAGGTCTTTGAAGGATAAAGAGTAATAATTCGATCTTGTGCCCGTGGCTTCTTTCCATGGTGGAAGGATCCTGAGGTTTTTGGATGCGAAGGTTTTTTGACCTTTGAGAATAAGGAGAAACAGCTTTATAAGTAATTGAAGTATTGTATTTTTTTTATTTGAATCTGTAATTTATGTCGTTTCTGTGCATGATTTGGATAATTTGTTGTCTTGTAAAGATATTTTGACTGATCTACTTAATCTTTTCAATCAAACGTAATATCACACAAACACACTCAGAAGCAAAATACACTCATCTTGTTGAATCATTGGAGCCATAAATCAAAATCCATGGCAAATAATGGAACACCAGAAAGAAGCTAAACCGTACCCAGAAATCAAGCTGTGGAAAACTTCACCCTTTCTATTAGCAAAACTCTATTTGCCAGAGCCGTTACAACAATTAACAGTTGTTTTCACGAAACAGCTTTACAAGCCTTGTGTCATCACACATATCCCAGGACCATACAAACTCATGACCTGAAATGTTTTAAGTCTGAGACAAATTGTTTGTGAGAGAAATGCATTAATTCCAAGAATTTTTGACGAATTTAAACAAAGTTTTTCATAAGTTCATCACAGGATATTTACAGATTTCAATATACCCAATAACAGTTAGCTGCCAAAAAAGTGCAAAATAGTGAATGAGTATGATTCACCATTAATAATGAGTAGAATTCTATTTTTAAATAGTGTATCATAACATTTTGTACACTGCAATGGCACTGGTGTTTATTATGCCACCAAGTAGGATGTATTCCTGAGCTACCCTTTTATTATCGTAACAGCCTTGATGGTTGTTCCCTCTGTCGCATTGAAAACTATATCCTTTGGTACATCAGGGTTCGAATCTTCTTCAGTCGCTTTCATCCTAGATGGCTTTGCCTCTCTCCAATTCATTTCCTCAATTCCATTGATCTCGTGGAATTTAGTCCAATCCTCACAAGTCTCCCCTTACCAGCATCGAAGCCATTGGGACCTTTAGGTCCAGGGTCGTTCATTGGTGCTCTTATTTGGGTGGATCCTTTTAGCTCAAGTCCATGCCCTAGCTCTTATTAAAAAAATACTAGAAAAATAGAAGTGGTTTACAGCCAAAGGAGGTCTAACCGGTCTAATGGTTCAGTACATTTGTTTCCTCCTTTAAGATAAGAGGTTCAAATTCAGAAGGGAATAGAGTCTGTACAAGTTTTTACTAATTCTTGCTTGTGGGCTGCTGGATATACTCTTATACTTTTAGATAATACTTGTGGGCTAGTCGATATACTTGGGTTATTACCTATGGTGAATTTTTTTTTTTTATCTAATTAAGAAAAATCAAAAAGATTCAACTCCACCTTGCCTTTGTCCTCCAAGTGTGTGTCAGGATATTCAAAGAAGATACATCCCTCTCCATCTTAGTCGTTTCATATACAATGGATTATTGATCTCCAAAACATGGAATCCCCAAATCCACGAAGAGGCTTTCCATTATATGTGAGAAAAGTTTCTTCATTATGAAGTTCAATATAGCCAAAGGTAAAGGCATTATCTTCAACTCAGACATATGGTTCTAGGGTAAGGAAGGATTATGCACGAAGTCTTGGTTTCCAACATTTGACCCAGCTATGGATTTTCTTTCCACTACTCCAACATGGGTAAGGATCATTAACCTTCTACTCTAACTTTCGAAGTTTAGAGATGGAAATGTGGCATATTAATACATATACTAACATTTCCATCAATGGCTTTTGACAAAAGATACTACACCTAGACATAACAACCTGTCGACTATGACTAGGTCTTTTTTTAGTGATAGAATTTCTTTGAAACTAGACATATTTCAACTCAATGTAATAAAATTAACAAAGAAGGTTTCCTTCCAAGTGGATCTCATAGGAGACCCATATGGATAATGAGGGAAACAAAGAAATTCCATCTCATTAGAAAGGAATCTCTAGAATAAATTACGTTAGATCCTAACCAACCACAACTAAAGGAAACTTTGAAAACCTCAACCTCACATCAAGATTAAGGAAAATTCCATATTGCAATTCATCTCATGAATGCTTAATACAATCTTGCTAAGAGGTGAAATCCAGGGTATTAGAAAGAGAAGAGAAGTAGTTATCGAGCCAAGATGATGCAGAGCATGATGTGAAACCTCTAATCCCCCTCACATTCCAATTTCTATAGATGTGCCTCCCCATCACCCTTAATCAATAGGCTTGAGTGGATGGGGAATATGTGCAATTGAGATGGAAGCAAATGATGAAGCCAAATGTTTATTGTTTCTAGAGTAAAAGCATCGAGTAGAAGAATATTCCTCTAGAAGTGAAACCAAGGTTGAGATAGAGGAAAAAGTGTTGAATATATAGGAACACACCACACCCTTCCAAGACCAGTACGAAGAATGGACATAAGTAACCTAAAAAAAATGCATAAAACCCAACCATTAGGCTTCAACTTATATGACTAAGAATTGCCAATCATTTTTTATTTTTATTTTTACTGAAATGCTTATAATGTGTATTAAGAAACGACTATGGATGCACCATACAACATCTTAATACAAATAAAAATGGATGTATTAGAGGTCATTCTTTCAAGAAATCCCAAGATTACAAATTTTTTCCTATAAGATGAATTAATCTCACTATCTTAAAAGTATAAATAAGAAGATAACTAGTATAGATCCTAACAAACTAATCTTAGAGTAAATCTACCTTATAAAAAAAGTTAAAAACTTTAGATTAAAAAAATAATTTCCCACTAAAGGATTCTTGCTTTTTGTCTTCTTATAGTTGGTATTCCAATTCAACATTTCCCATCTCTGAATAATCTTTGAGTATCTAGGTGCTTATTGGATAGTCTCCTCATCCTTTACAATAGTGGGAGGGAATAGAGTTGATAAAATCCTTGGATGGGAGACCAAGGAATAAGAGCTACTAGTGAGATCCAAGACAAATTTATATAGCATGCTACACTTTGTTTCTCGCTTATCAATTTACTTGTTTCGATGACCCACTGCCTCTAAAATTTATTCATACTTGGAATTATAATACTCAATTCAACTAGATATTCTATTGTTTAGGTTTGAATGGCACATGTTTTAAGACTTCCAAAGTAAACAATGAATAGAATGCATGTAGTCAACTATCCTTTCTTGATATAAACCCCTATAAGTGTTGAAACTAATTGAGCCTATGACTTTCCTCTTCGTATGGCATATATAAATATAAATCAACAAAATCTAAACCTATAGTAAGATACGATGCCAAGAAGTTATACCTCTAGGTTGGAAGTGGAATAAATCTTGTTGCACTAGTTCAAAGGAACCCACCTTGACCAAATAGTGAATTGATAAAGGATAGATATGGAGTCCCCTAGAACCTCATTCAACACCGCACTCAAAAAAATTCTAGAAGAGCATAGTTGAACATAAACATGGAGTGATCCCACCTAAACTATGCCTAATCATTTTAACCGATATATTGTATGTGTAAATAATTTGAAGGTACAATTTGAAGGTACTAGTGATAAGGAGGGATTAAACGTCTACCCTTCATTTTGTATAAACTCTACCAATTGTATTGAGTTGTGAAGGAATAGTGTCAAGTTGAGATCAAATAACCTATCTTAGAAAGGTATCACGTTGAGATGTAGAAGCTTGGATTGGATGGTGGATCACGAGCCTTATTGGGAAGAGGAAGAACCTGTGCATGGAAGGACATGTAAGGACATGTAGCATTCATCTATAATGTGAGCATTTCATTTATGATACTTGGACTAGTTGTTTGAGATTGGGGAAGGATAATCATCTATGCCAATGTGATATGTTGGATATAAACATGTTTTATGGGAGGAGGAAGGATGTATCTCATCACTTGGATGGAGGTACAAAAAGATGAATTGGAGGAGTGGTTGGAGCTAGTTTCACTTGGGTTACCTGTTGAGGAGGGTTTTGGTTCCTTAAGGAGTCTTTATGCTCTATTAATTCTTTAAGAATTGATTCTTCCAATTATCACATATAGGGAATGACTTAATCACATTACCTACATAGGGTGACAAGTTGGATGTTTTCTTCGATATGAGAGAAAGGTAAATTTGTATGATAATATTGGCTTGGACCATTGGTATGTGTCATATTGGAAGGAAGTTATGTAAATTCCCCATTAATTAACTTGGTTCATGTAAAATGAGGGACGGACGTTCCTTTTGTTATAAGGCTCAATAGGAATAGTTGTATGAGTACTTAGATAAGAACTATGGAGCATATAATACTTATTTGTATAAGATGATATAGGTTTGACATTTTTGAAGTATAGTTATAGTTAGTGCCAAGATGCAAGAAACTAGGTTAAAGAGAGCTAGAATAAGTAGATGAGGACTTTGTAGTATAATGAAAAAGAAAGGGGAGAAGGAAGATGCTTCAGTCAAGAGAAGGAAGGGTTAATTAGGGTTTCAGAGTTGATTAGGTCTAGGGTCACTCACTGGTGCTCTTAGTTAGGTGGATCCTTTCCTCTCAAACCTATTCCCTTTCCATCATTGTAAAAAGATAAGTCCTCTAAGAAATATATAATCAAGGGAAATCAAACATTATTGAACTCAGCCTTGGATTTTTCCTCCAAGTTTGCCAAGATGGTCAAAGAATATACATCTCTCTCCATCCTATTTGATTAATATAAAATGTATTAGTTCATTTTTTTGGATGGAATCGATTAAAAAATGTAGGTTTAATACCTCTTATCAAAACTCTTATACTTGCATCGATTGATCTCCACAAATTAGAACCCCAAAATCCAAGAAAAGGATTTCATTTATCCGTATGAGAAAATTTTCTTCATTATGGATTAAACATAGCCAAAGATAAAGGCATTATCTTCAACTCAGGCATATGGTTCTAGGGTAAGGAAGGATTATGCATGAAGCCTTCATTCCCAACATTTGACCCAACAACAGATTCTCTTTCATCTACTCCAATCTAGGTAAGGATCATTAACCTTCTACTTTAGTTTTGGGGATATGATTCCCTAAGGTACATAAGAAATTCCATCATAAATCCCACTTTCAAAGTATAGATATGGAAATGTTCCATATTAGTATAAATGCTAACATTTGCATCAATATATTTTGACAAAGTATTTTTTGCCAAGATCAATCTCATAAAAAAATACTACACCTAGACACAACCTGTTAGTTATGGATAGGTATTTTTTTAGTGATATGGCAAGATTTCTTTGAAACTAGACATATTTCAAATCCATGTGGTAAGATTAGCAAAGAAGGTTTCCTTCTTAAGAGATCTCATGGAGACCCATATGGATAACAGGGGAAACAAAGGAATATCATCTCATTAGAAAGGAAATTATTTTATATCCCAACCATCCACAACTAAAGAACCCTTTAAAAACCTCAACCTCACATCAAGATTAAGGAAAAGTCCACAGTGTAATTGCATCTTATGAATTCACGATACTATCTTGGGAAGAGGTGAAATCTAGGTCACTAGAAAGAGAAGAGAAGTAGTTCTTGGGCCAAGATGATTCCAAGAATGGTGTGAAACATATAATCCCCCCTCACACTCCAATTTATGTGGATGTTTCTTCCCATCACCCTTAATCAATAGGATTGAGTGGATGGGGAATATGGGAAATTCAAATGGAGGAAAAGGATGAGGCCAAATGATTAATGTTTTGCAGATTAAGAGCATCTAATAGAAGAAGAATCCTCTAGAAGTGAAACCAAGTTTGAGATAGAAGAAGAAGCATCAAATATATATGAATATGCCACACCCTTCCAATACTAGTATGGAGAATGGGCATAAGTAACCAAGAAAAAGATGCATATAAAAACCTAACCATGCGCTTCAACTTATATGACTAGGCATTATCACTTAATTTGTTTATTTTGATTGAAATGCTTATATTTTGTATTAAAAATTGGATATGGATGCACCATACAACATCTTTATACAAATAAAAAGAGATGTATTAAAGGTCATTCTTTCAAGAAATTCCAAAATTACAAAATTGTTGCCTATACAATGAGTTCACCTCACTATATTAAGAGTATAACTAAGAACATGACTAGTATAGATCCTAATAAACTAATCTAAGAGAAAATCTATCGTACAAAGAATTTTAAAAATTAACATTAATAAAATAATTTCTCACTAAGGGATTCCTTGTATTTTTCTTCTTGTAGTTGTTATTCCAGTTCTACATTTTCCATATTTGAATCTCTAGGTGCTTTTTATATAGTCTCCTCATCCTTTACAATAGTTGGAATAGAGTTGATATTGTATGGGATAACAAGGAATAAGAGCTACTAGGGAGACCCAAGATAAATTCATATAGTGTGCTACACTATGCTTCTAGCTTCTTTATTTACCTGTTCTGATGAACCACTATCTCTAAAATGTATTCATATAGTCTATAGAGAGATAAATCAACAAAAACAAAAACAAAGGATTATGTCTATAGAGACATAAATCAACAAAAACAAAAACAAAGGATTTTGACAAACGATTTTTGGTCGAGATCAATCTAGTAAAAAGATACTACACCTAGACATAACCTGTCAACTATGACTAGGTCTTTTTCAGTGATAGAATTTCTTTGAAACTAGACATATTTCAACTCAATGTAATAAGATTAACAAACAAGGTTTCCTTCCCAGTGGATCTCATAGGAGACCCATATGGATAATGAGGGCAACAAAGAAATTCCATCTCATTAGAAAGGAATCTCTAGAATAAATTATGTTACATCCTAACCAACCACAACTAAATGACACTTTGAAAACCTCAACCTCAAATCAAGATTAAGGAAAATTCCATAGTGCAATTGCATCTCATGAATGCTTAATACAATCTTGGTAAGAGGTGAAATCCATGGTACTAGAAAGAGAAGAGAGGTAGTTATCGAGCCAAGATGATGCAGAACATGATGTGAAACCTCTAATCCACCCTCACATTCCAATTGCTATGGATGTACCTCCCCATCACCCTTAATCAATAGGCTTGAGTGGATGGGGAATATGGGCAATTGAGATGGAAGCAAATGATGAAGCCAAATGTTTATTGTTTCTAGAGTAAGAGCATCAAGCAGAAGAATAATCCTCTAGAAGTGAAACCAAGGTTGAGATAGAGGAAGAAGCATCGAATATATAGGAACACACCACACCCTTCCAAGACCAGTACGAAGAATGGACATAAGTAACCTAGAAAAATATGCATAAAACCTAACCATTGGGCTTCAACTTATATGACTAGGAATTTCCAATCAATTTTTTTTTTTTGATTGAAATTCTTATAATTTGTATTAAGAAGAGGCTATGGATGCACCATACAACATCTTAATACAAATAAAAATGGATGTATTAGAGGTCATTCTTTCAATAAATGCCAAAATTACAATTTTTTTCCTATAAGATGAATTGATCTCACTATCTTAAGAGTATAAATAAGAATATAACTAGTATAGATCCTAACAAACTAATCTAAGAGTAAATCGATAAAGAATTTAAAAAATTTAGATTAAAAAAATAATTTCCCACTAAGGGATTCCTTCTTTTTGTCTTCTTATAGTTGGTATTCCAATTCAATATTTCTCATCTCTAAATATCTAGGTGCTTATTGGATAGTCTCCTCATCCTTTACAATAGTGGGAGGGAATAGAGTTGATAAAATCCTTGGATGGGAGACCAATGAATAAGAGCTACTAGTGAGACCCAAGACAAATTTATATAGAATGCTACACTTTGTTTCTCTCTTATCAATTTACTTTTTTTGATGAACCACTACCTCTAAAATTTATTCATACTTGGAATTATAAAACTCAATTCAACTAGATATTCTATTGTTTAAGTTTGAATGAACTAGCTAAATGTTTACAAGAAGGTAATATCTTCTCCTTTCAGCATGGCACATGTTTTAAGACTTCCAAAGTAAACAATGAATAGAATGCATGTGGTCAACTATCCTTTCTTGATATAAACCCTTATGAGTGTTGAAACTAATTGAGCCTATGACTTTCCTCTTCATATAGCATATATAAATATAAATCAACAAAATCTAAACCTATAGTAAGATACGATGCCAAGAAGTTATACCTCTAGGTTGGAAGTGGAATAAATCTTGTTGCACTAGTTCAAAGGAACCCACCTTGACCAAATAGTGAATTGATAAAGGATATATATGGAGTCACCTAGAACCTCATTCAACACCACACTCGAAAAAATTCTAGAAGAGAAGAATTGAACATAAACATTGAGTGATCCCACCTAAACTATGCCTAATCATTTTAACTGATATATGAGCCATCACTGCATGTATGTGTAAATAATTTGAAGGTACTAGTGATAAGGAGGGATTAAACGTCTACCCTTCATTTTGTATAAACTCTACCAATTGTATCGAGTTGTGAAGGAATAGTGTCAAGTTGAGATAAAATAACCTATCTTAGAAAAGTATCACGTTGAGATGTAGAAGCTTGGATTGGGTGGTGGATCTCGAGCCTTATTAGGAAAAGGAAGAACCTGTCCATTGAAGGACATAACATTCATCTATAATGTGAGCATTTCATTTATGATACTTGGACTAGTTGTTTGAGATTGGGGAAGGGTAATCATCTATGTCAATGTGATATGTTGGATATAAACATGTTTGATGGTAGGAGGAAGGATGCATCTCATCACTTAGATGGAGATACAAAAAAATGAATTGGAGGAGTGGTTGGAGCTAGTTCAACTTGGGTTACCTGTTGAGGAGGGTTTTGGTTCCTTAAGGAGTCTTTATGCTCTACAAATTATTTAAGAATTGATTCTTTCAATTATCACATGTAGGGAATGACTTAATCACATTTCCTACATAGGGTTATAGGTTGGAAGTTTTCTTGCATAAGAGAGAAAGGTAAATTTGTATGATATTATTGACTTGGACCATTGGTGTGTGTCATGTTGGGAGGAAGTTATGTAAATTCCCCATTAATTAACTTGGTTCATGTAAAATGAGGGAGGGAGGTTCCTTTTGTTATAAGGCTCAATAGGAATAGTTGTATGAGTACTTAGATAATCACTAGGGGGCATATAATACTTATTTGTCTAAGATGATATAGGTTTGACATGTTTGAAGTATAGTTCTAGTTAATGCCAAGATGGAAGAAACTAGGTTAAAGAGAGTTGGAATAAGCAGATGAGGACTCTGTAGTATAATGAAAAAGAAAGGGGAGAAGGAAAGTTGCTTCAGTCAAGAGAAGGAAGGGTTAAATAGGGTTTCATAGTTGATTAGGTCTAGGGTCACTCACTGGTGCTCTTAGTTAGGTGGATCCTTTCCTCTCAAACCTATTCCCTTTCCGTCATTGTAAAAAGATAAGTCCTCTAAGAAATATATAATCAAGGGAAATCAAACAATATTGAACTCGGCCTTGGATTTTTCCTCCAAGTGTGCCAAGATGGTCAAAGAATATACATCTCTCTCCATCCTATTTGATTCATATAAAATGGATTAGTTCATTTTTTTGGATGGCATCGATTAAAATATGTAGGTTTAATACCTCTTATCAAAACTCTTATACTTGCATTTATTGATCTCCACAACCTGGAATCCCAAAATCTAGGAAAAGGATTTCATTTATCTGTATGAGATAATTTTCTTCATTATGGATTTAAACATAGCCAAAGATAAAGGCATTATCTTCAATTCAGGCATATGGTTCTAGGGTAAGGAAGGATTATGCATGAAGACTTCGTTCCCAACATTTGACCCAACCATAGATTCTCTTTCATCTACTTCAATCTAGGTAAGGATCATTAACTTCTACTTTAGTTTTGGGGCTATGATTTCCTAAGGTACCTAAGAAATTCCATCATAAATCCCACTTTCAAAGTATAGAGATGGAAATGTGCCATATTAGTATATATCCTAACATTTGCATTAATATATTTTGACAAAGTATTTTTGGCCAAGTTCAATCTGATAAAAAAATATTAAACCTAGACACAACCTGTTATTTATGGATAGGTATTTTTTAGTGACATGGCAAGATTTATTTGAAACTAGACATACTTCAACTCCATGTGGTAAGATTAGCAAAGAAGGTTTCCTTATTAAGAGATCTCATGGAGACCCATATAAATAACAGGGGAAACAAAGGAACACCATCTCATTAGAAAGGAAATTATTTTATATTCCAACCATCCACAACTAAAGAACCCTTTAAAAACCTCAACCTCACATCAATATTAAGGAAAATTCCACAGTGTAATTGCATCTTATGAATCCACGATACTATCTTGGGAAGAGGTGAAATCTAGGTCACTAGAAAGAGAAGAGAAGTAGTTCTTGGGCCAAGATGATTCCAAGAATGATGTGAAACATATAATCCCCCCTCACACTCCAATTTCTATGGATGTGTCTTCCCATCACCCTTAATCAATATGATTGAGTGGATGGGGAATATGGGAAATTGAGATGGAGGAAAAGGATGAGGCCAAACGATTAATGTTTTGCAGATTAAGAGCATCTAGCAAAAGAAGAATCATCTACAAGTGAAACCAAGTTTGAGATAGAGGAAGAAGCATCAAATATATATGAATATGCCACGCCCTTCTAATACTAGTATGGAGAATGGACATAAGTAACCAAGAAAAAGATGCATATAAAAACCTAACCATGCACTTCAACTTATATGACTAGGAATTATCACTTAATTTGTTTATTTTGATTGAAATGCTTATAGTTTGTATTAAAAAGTGGATATGGATGCACCATACAACATCTTTATACAAATAAAAAGAGATGTATTAAAGGTCATTCTTTCAAGAAATCCCAAAATTACAAAATTGTTGCTTGTACAATGACTTCATCTCACTATATTAAGAGTATAACTAAGAACATGACTAGCATAGATCCTAATAAACTAATCTAAGAGAAAATCTATCGTACAAAGAATTTTAAAAATTAACATTAATAAAAGAATTTCCCACTAAGGGATTCCTTGTTTTTTTCTTCTTGAAGTTGTTATTCCAATTCTACATTTTCCATATTTGAATCTCTAGGTGCTTGTTATATAGTCTCCTCATCCTTTACAATAGTGGGAATAGAGTCGATATTATATGGGATAACAAGGAATAAGAGCTACTAGGGAGACCCAAGATAAATTCATATAGTATGCTACATTATGCTTCTAGCTTCTTAATTTACCTGCTCTCATGAACCACTACCTCTAAAATGTATTCATAGTTGGAATTCTAAACCTCAATTTGAATATATATTCTATTTTTTATGTTTGAATGAACTACCTAATTGTTTACAACAAATTAATCTCTTCTCCTTTGAGCATGACACGTTTTTGAAGACATGGAAAGTAAACAATGACTAGAATGCACATGGTTAACTATCCTTTCTTGATACGAACCCCTACGAGTGTTGAGACTAATTGAACCTATGAATTTCCTCTTCATATAGTCTATAGAGAGATAAATCAACAAAAACAAAACCTAGAGAAAGCGAGGATAGTGAAATTCAAATATATGGAGATGGAAATGGAGTCACTAGTTCAAAGGAACCCACCTTGACCCAATAGTGAAATTCCAACAAATGGAGATGGATTCTCTTGGAACCTCATTCAACACCACACTCAAAATATTTCCAAAAGAGAAAAGATGAGCATAAACATTGAATGATTCCACCTGCATTATGCCTAATTATTTTAACTGATATATGAGTCATCATTGCATGATAGTGTAAATAAGTTGAAGGAACTAATGATCAAGAGGCATTAAATGTCTATCCCTTCATTTTGTATAAATTCTACCAATCCTATCAAGTTGTGGAGGAATGGTTTCAAGTTGAGATGAAATAACCTATCTTAGAGAAGTGTCACGTTGAGATCTAGAATCTCGTATGGATGGTGGATCATGAGCCTTATTGGGAAGAGAAAGAACATGTCCTTTGAAGGACACACGATTTTTACACATGATTTTGGTCATCTTGGTGACGTATTAACAATAGTGTACTTAGGCTCCCAACAAGAACTTTCTCCTGAGAAAAGTGGCATTTATCTCCTTCCAGAAAACATATTTTCAAAGTGAGTTCATAGGTTGCATATGGCCTAGGGTGCGAGAATGACCCATTCTTGCAAGCCACCTTCATCTAGGGTGTGAACTTCTGGTAGGTTGCTCTATACATAGGGTGTGAACTTGTTTTTAAGCTTGGAAAAGAGAAGAATTCTCGAGGGTTCTAGAAGGGTATCTTCTAGAGAATGAGTTGGCATTCGTATGGTTGTCATTTTACTGGCTTCTCTGATTTGGTGGGATCATTCTCATCCATGTAACCATCTCACCCTCTCCTATATATTGAAAGGATTCTCATGGAAAAGGTTAAGCAAGATTGAATGAAGAATTGGTGAAAGAATTGTGTGAAGAACCTTGTTGAGACAAAAGCTTGGAGACTCTAGTTGGTCTATCAAGAAATATTGGATCTTCTTCATGCAAGTTCAAGAACAAGTGTGTGTGTTGGAACTAAGAGCCGTCGAAAGGAAGCTTGAAACATCAAGGCGATCAGTTTGTATCTTCTACTTTCAATTAATATGATACAGCGGCATGTCCCTTTCCCATAAAGTCACTCTTACTTTATTGTGTAATTCCTTGATCATATGCATAAGTTGATGTTGAGTACATTTTGCTATCTTCACTTTGGTCGGTTTGTGTTGTCTTGGTCTTGACCTCACGAGAGTACCGGAGTGAAGCGGGAGCAACAGAGACCTAAGGAAGTGATACAAAGGTATGTCACTTGTTCCCCCTTACTAGCTAATTCAATGATGATAAATTAGGGAAAGAGTCATGTCCTCTCCTATTTTGTTCTAGATCTAGGTGGATCTAGGGAGATCTGTTAGTGTCCACACCTATCGATTAGTTCGATAACAAAATTGGCGACTCCACTTGGGAAGCAACCCATTTTTTAGTGGTTTTTGGTGTTTTTCCTTGGCCATTTTCTCTTGCCTTACCTTTCTTCATTTCTATCAATCTCTGAGTCTTCAGGACACCCTAACAGACTCTCTGGGTCCATAAGTCCCTTCAAAATTTTTGTCTTTTTCCAAAATTTTGCCTAGTTTCAGGCCTTCTCGCACCAAACCCCTCAGTGGCTTGTGAGAACCCCTTGAGTTTGCACTTTGACTTTCAGTCCAGTGTAATATTCTCGCACTCTTCTTGTGGCAAGTCTGTGAGAATGATCCATTCTTGCACTGTACATTACTGATAGCCTGCGAACCCATTTTTAAAATTTTTGGAATTAAGGTTTTTGTATGCTCAGATGCCCAGACCTGTATGTGTGTTTGAAAAGAACTTCTTGGGCCACTGGTTGATTGTTTCTTGACTTCGAATTATGTGAACGATCAGTCTTCAGAAATTAAAGACTCTTCTTGTCCCTTTTTGTCTCAACTCTCATCTCTTGACTTTTCTTAGTAAGGATATAATCTCTGATCCTAGAATCTGAATACTTGTTTGGTCAGGAGCTGGTGATCGATTTGAAAGTTGGGATTGTTTGTATTTCTCATTTTCTCATTACTTGGAAAATCATTGTTCTCATGCAGTGGAAAAGACTAGTCTTGTCTGCTTGTCATTTTTGTCTTCATTGAAAGATTGGTTTGGGTTTTGTTTGTGGATTTTCATTAGTTATTGGTTTTCCTTTCTTTCACCACCATGGTTTGGTTCCTTTTGAAAAGTAAAAAACATTTTTCTTCTTAAAAGCATTTTCATTTTGAAAATATTGGAAATCAATTGTTGAAATAGAAAAGATAGAAAATTGCCATTGTTACGTGATTCGTTGATATCGCATTTTAAAGGAGATTGCATATCACAGTTCAAGATTGTTCTGGGAAACTTCTCTTTCCCCCCTGTACATAGGATTCATCGAAAAAAATTTGATATCTTTCATTCTTATCTATGCATTGTTGGGTCAGAGTCTCACACAACATCGGTTTCATCTCTGTTTCCTTTGAGTAACAACAACCCTTAATAATATTGCACAATTTTAAAATTTAACTAGTAACTCTTTTCTAAGACTCTATTACACCAACAATTAGCTAGGCTAGAGCTTTGGAATAGGCAGAGAGATACACTMTCCAAAGMAMAAAACACACAATAGMATCKTGTGTTAAGGAGTGTCAAATTCCATTTACAACATTTTGTCTTGGGAAGCCCTTCTCACACAAGGGTCAAACCCGAGGTCGCATTGATATTGACAGAGTTACTCACCCTGCTTTGTTGATATCGGTGTAGAGATTGCAGGTATTATGGGGGTCACTTGGAGGTATACCCACAATGATGAGTGGAAGCCTCTCAAGTTGATTTCGGGATAGATACCCTACCCTTGCGTGTGGATCGGACTGTCGTTTGTCCCCCTAGGATTTATTGTTGTCGGTGGTAACCTTAGTGGCCTATCTTATTAGGGTCTTACACAAGGTGACTGTGAAGAGGCAAGTCTTCATGGTACCTAGAATCGACGTTGTCCAAACTCACTCGGGCTCCTTGGAGGGTATACCCATGATTATGTGTGGGAGCTTGCACCAGGGTGTAAGTTTGTTAAGCAGGTCATCAATGTAACTTTTCCACCCTAGCCCAGCCCCTTCTCTACTCGTTGTTGCGATGTTGGATTTCATCACCAACTAGTGACTTTAGAATTAGAAGGTCTTGTTTGCTTGGTATTGTTTCCTAGATTTTGTTTACTAGCACATGCTATTTGCTTACCCAAATTGACCATAGAATTTTTATTTGTAATTTTTTAACTCGTTCACCATAGACCCTCCACGTCGTTCACGTAGAATGCAGGGATTACCCCTAGAAAATCTGGAAGGTTCTCAACCCTTGCCTACCAGCTCACCAGAGGGATCTCCTCAATAGAGTGAAGTCCAAGACGTCACCACTCCACAAGTGGAAAGAACTGACTCTCTAGAACGGTTCTGAATTACCAATTCTCGAGAGGACTTTTGACTTCACCCCGATTCTGAGAGACGTATTATGCGAGTGAATTATTCCAGAGATTTAGTTGTTTTGTCTTTTGGATCACCGATTGGACCTTTTCCAGGACCTGAGGGCCAAGATCCGTTTTGGGCTACTGGCATTTTTAGACGGGATCTCTTTGGTTCAGGAGTAGGCGTTGATATCACTATCTCACCTGCATTCCCCGAAACCTATGACCCAGACGCAATACCTTTTACTACTGCATATTATTTTCCTGGAACATACATTCCGCAAGACGACCACATCTTGACCCTCCCTTTACAAATGGTCCATTATACAGATACTACGAGTATTCACACTGGGATTACAGCGGCTAGTCAATCCCCCGTGGGCACACCGCTTGCGCCTAGAGTCACCCCGACACTTCCACCAGGATACTTTGTGATGAATGCCTCTATTCCCGTTCCTACGCAAACCCCATCTAGAACTCCTAGTGGTCCCACTTATTCTAGGAACTCTCCTCCCGGTTTCATTCCGACACTTCTTCCACCCCCCTTTCAGAGGACCTTCTCCATCCTCTATCGGTGGCACTAATCCTAGTGACACCATTTCGTAGTTCGCACCAAATTACCATATTCCTGTTGGTGGACAATTTCACCAAGGAGGTTTGACTCAACCCCCCCTTGTAGGGAAAATTCCTATTGGAACAAAAATCCCAATAGGAACACAACCTTCGATGGGAGCACAACCCCCACCGACCCCACCCTATGGAAAAAACATACCTCCATCCTTGGCCCAGTATTGGAATCATCTAATACAACATAATCCTCAATCGACTAGGGGGAAACAGCCTCAAGTTACCTCCTTTATACCCCCTAGTATAGGCCAACCATATCCAAGTATGTCCAATCCTATTTGGTGTTCGAATGCTCAAACTCATGTCCCAGTTCAAGGATACAATCCCATGAGATACTTTCGTCCACAACAACCATCGAATCTACCTGGGTCTTCGCATTATATGCAGACTTCTTATGGTCCCACTGGTTTGCCAACATGACTCCCTCGCCAAAGCCACCAGTACCCGCATGTGAATAGACAGTTACCCTTCTTAGCCACTTTGGACCTTCCGGACCTGTCGAGGATTTTAAACGATTTGATCCGTCACTCTCCCCAATGGACCTCTATACCAGCCAAGCTACCATCTGACATCCCTAAATTCGATGGCAAAGTGGGAGAGGACCCCAACAATCACGTCATGACATTTCACCTCTGGTGCTCGTCCAACTCCTTGATGGATGACTCTATTCGTTTATGCCTTTTTCAACGAACTCTCACGGGTTTTGCCGCAAAGTGGCATATAGAATTACCACGAGGTTTCTTTGCCGACTTCAACACCCTCGCTATGGATTTCCTCACCCACTACCAGTTACCGATCCCCTATGAAACGGGGACCAATATTTTGAGTTCTTTCAAACAAAACAAAGCCACTCATATATCCGATCACATTCATGAGTGGCAACGGAGACAACGTCTCATCAAACTCGAACTTCCCAATCAGTTGTTGGCAGAGTGGTTCACAAAATCATTCGTGAACTCCATCGGTCATGACATCGCCATGGGTGGAGTTGTCACGAAAGAACAAACCATAAGTCGTGCTCAATACCTTGACCTCGTTTACTCACAAACAGGTACTCTTTACGACTTACTCCCTGATGCACCTCGTCCTTCGACTTACGCCACTTAGACTACTCCCGCTTCTTCTCATGCAGCTGACGGTGTGATTGGCACTTTCCATACCCAACCACATTCCACCCAAACTACTAGCCACAACCCCAAACCTAATTCTTCTAATGTTCAAAATTCTCCATCTCCTACCCCTCCCACCGGCAAGACTTCTGAGGTAAATGCTGTCCAATCTACCCCAGCCAGTAAAAACAAATCCAGAAAGGGAAAGGGTAAGAATAAGGAGGACAAAAATACTTTGCAAGAAGAGAGAACCAAAACACCACCCGTTGCCGATAGGGATAAGCGCAAACCCCGATACCCTTGTCTTATCTATGGTGATGATCACTACATGAAGGATTGTCCACGAAGAGCCGAGGTCACTAAGTTCCTTCAAGGATCCCCGAAACCACCCACTCTAGCCGTTTTGTCACAACCCTTCCCTTCTCAACAAAAAGCCCAATTGGTCATTCATAACCAACCATCCCCCTCCACTACATCTCACGTCTTAATGTGTACCGGTGATTCAAAGAAAAGTGATGTCACACTTACCACTTGAGCCAAAGATTATTCCCCCTCTAAAGAGAAAGTTGATGTTATACCTCCTTCATTGGTCCAACCCTCTCCCATGACTCCACCTACTAATGGTCCTCTTCATCTCAAACGATCGAGCCTCGACACAGTTCTTCATCCTCCTCCAAAGGGCGTCGTTCGGAAATCGGCTTTCAATCCTCATGCTCATGTTTCCTAGAACTACAACATTGTTGAAGATCTTTCCCAAGCACCTTCCACGATGTCAGCCCTCGAAGTCCTTCAAAGTTGTCCCACACAACAGAAGGCGTTGTTGAAAGATATCGGTGGAATCAACCCAATGGACACAAATTTAATAATTTTTGACTTGGAAGATCACATTCCAAGGTTACCCCCTCAACTCACATTCCAAATCCAAGTGATTGTCTCTGACAAAAACATTTGTAGAACCGTTATCAACAAGGGTGCCTCAACATGTGTCATGTCTGTTACCTACTGGAAAGCCATCGACTCTCCCTCTTTGATTGAATCCAATAACACACTCAAAGCCTTCAATGGCTCCGATTTTAAGCCTTACGATGTCCTTCCTTCATTGCCAATCATGCTAGAAGGAAAAATGGTCCAAGTCGAAGTGGAAGTCTTTGATACTCCTCTCGATTACAATCTTCTGCTTGGCCGTACCTTGATCGATTCCATGCGCGCAGTTGTGTCAACTCTTTTTCATGTTGTACGTTTCCCACATCAAGGAAAGGTAATTACCATCGACCAATTAGCCTTCTTTAACTTGGATACGCATACTGGCAACATACCGTTCATCGCCAAAACCCCACTAGGTTACGAGAACGTCGGTGTAGGTCTTCTCAAAGAATCTTCGTTAATGGGTACCTTCCCCATTCCACTACCCGATGTTCCACACTCGTCTGTTGCTTCAATTGACATGATCTCCACCTCGATTCACGGAACCCCTGCGTCTCACGACCCATGGATGGTACCCGACCCCGACGATCATCTTAGTTACAGCGACAAAATGCCTTTAAGTCCGGTCGAATCCGCCTATCAGGCCATTCTATCGGCAACCCCTTCTACCCCCTCTCTTGGTGATTTATCTCCAGATCCTTTCCGCATCATTTTTCCCATGGACGAGATGATTATGTCTGTCATGGAAGACACCCCTTGGAACGATAGACATCACCATTCCATCCTCTTCCTGGAACAACACACCATTGAGAGCTACCAACGGATCTCGACCCCGTCAACCCTTGTCATCATTTCAACCATTCCCAAGTCCACACACGATGTGTTTTCCGAAGGGAACTTAAGCAATATCTCACCCACTATTCCCCTCGACATATCCATCAAACCTGGAATTGTCGAAAATGTGCATATCGGAGCTTCATGTTCCCCAAATGAAATCATCACCTACAAGTCAATTTTCAAATAATTTCATGACGTCTTTTCTTGGAGCTATGAAGAATTGTCGGGTATCGACCCCGACATTGTGATATATGAAATTAAGACATACCCATAAGCTAAACCCATCTGGCAATGCCTTTGTCCATTTCACCCATGTAAAGAGGCTGCTATCAAGCTTGAAGTCGAGAAAATTCTCAAAGCCGGCTTTATTTACCCGATGGCCCTCACTGACTGGGTTTCCAATCTTGTCTCGATTGACAAGAAACAAGGCACAATCCGCACGTGTGTTGATTATAGGGATATTAACAAATCTTGTCCTAAAGAAAACTTCCCTACCCCCTTCGTTGACCAGATTGTCGACGATTGTGCCGGAAGCGAAATCTTCTCTTTGATGGATGGTTTCTCTGAATATAATCAAATCAATATTGTTCCCGAAGATCAACACAAAACCGCTTTTATTTTTCCTTGGGGCACTTTCGCCTATCGGAAACTTCCTTTCGGTCTAAAGAACGTTGGTGCAACTTTTTAGCGTGCTATGTATTATACCTTCCATGATATCAAGAACATCGTGCAGCCATATCTTGATGAATTACCCACTCATTCCATGCGCTGGGTCGATCATCCAATCCACCTCCGAGCCATTTTCCTCTGTTGTCGGTTTTACCATATATGCTTGAATCCTCACAAATGCATTTTCTGCATAGAACCCAACCGACTTCTAGGATTTATTGTTTCACATCAAGGGATCAGGGTAGATCCTTTAAAGGTTGAGGTGATTCTCAATCTCCCTCCTCCTTCTACACTTTGCCAGTTACAAAGTTTGCAAGGGAAAGCAAACTTTCTTCGTCGTTTCATCCCAAACTATGTCGAGATAACTCTTGGATTTATGCGACTACTCAAAAAGGGTTCTGTGTTCGTATGGGATACCATCACAAACAAATCCTCGATGCTTTAAAACTGTCCTTGACACGTGCTCCGCTTCTCTTCCCCCCTGATTACAGTCGCGATTATTTCCTCTACCTCGCATCCTCGGATTACACCATCACTATGGTTCTCGTCCAAGAGGATGATTCTCATGACGAACATGTTATCTATTACTTGATTCGAAGTCTAACGTCTACCGAAACCAAGTATTTACATGTCGAAAAACTGGTCTTGGCAACCGTCTGAGCAGTTCAACGTTTTCGGCACTATATCATCTCTCACAAGACTACGGTAATTTCTAACTGCAACCCTATGCAACACATTCTCACACGTCAATTGCTAGGGGGAAAATACTCCAAATGGATCATGATACTCCAGGAGTTTGACTTGGAATTCGAATGAGCTAAGTCCAAGAAGTCCTTAGTGTTTGCTGAGTTGATATGTGACTTTCCCTACTCTGAAACGGAAAATGTAGTAGCTGATTCATTACCTGATGAATCCCTTTTCCTAATTAGTTCCGATGATCTTTGGTATGAAGATATCATCATATATCTCCAAACCCAAACTTTTCGACCCAATTTGTCCAGTACTGACCAGCGTCGAATAGGCTACCAAGCCCGTCAATATATTATCCTCAGGGATACTCTTTATCGTTGTGGGATTGACTCAGTTTTTCGACACTACCTCATGTTTGACGAAGCTGAGAAAGCCTTAAATGACTACCATTCTGGAGCCTGTGGTGGTCATATGTCCGGGTATGCTACTCCCTAGAAGATATTATGAGCAGGGTATTTTTGGCCTTCTTTATTTAACGATTTCATAATCGTCTTCCAAAAATGCCACGCTTGTCAGATCTATAATCATAAGATACGATCACATCCTGCTCCTCTTCACCCTATGGTCTCCATTGGTCTCTTTGGGAAATGGGGTATCTATTTCATAACATGTCACCCCCACTCAGTCGGGGGGCATGGATACATTATTGTAGCCATAGATTATTTTACGAAATGGGCCGAGGCGATGCCGGCATTTGACAATACTGGAAAGACCGCAGCATTATTCATTTTCAATCACATCATATCTCGTTTTGGTGTTCCTCAGGCTATCGTCACTGATCATGGTAGCCACTTTAGAAACTTCATGATGTCCGAACTCACTGAAAATTTGGGTCTTCGCCATGAAAACTCAACACCCTATTACCCACAAGCCAATAGCCAAGTCGAAGCGATTAACAAAGTTCTCATAACCATGCTTCGACGAATGATAGGGATTCACAAAACAAGTTGGCACACAATGTTTTTTCCATCATTGTGGGCTTACCGAACATCCGTTAAGTCTTCTACTGGGTTTACACCTTTCCGATTAGTCTATGGTCTAGAAGCCATCCTCCTGATTGAATGCGAGATACCCTCCTTAAAACTAGTCGTCGAACTCCTACCAAACACTTATGCTGAGGAAGAACATCTATTATATCTCATGCGATTAGATGAAACTCGATGCGATGCTACCCTAGTCATAGAAGCCCAGAAGAAACATGTCAAGGCCCAATACGAAAAACATGTCAAGCCCCATGTTTTCTCCGAAGGAGATCTGGTTCTCCTTTATGAACAAGATCGAGATATGCTAGGAGATGGAAAATTCAAAGCCATGTGGTGAGGTCCTTATTTCGTTAGACGAGTTTTGGAGAAAGGAGCTTATGAGTTAGTTGATTACGACGGTATCCCTTTGAGTGAACCCAGAAATGGGTTGTACTTAAACAAGTACTATGCATAAGATCACCTGTGCACGAGTACTTGTATTTTATTATATCATACTTCTTGTGTGTTACTGTAGTATGCTTTTTCATTATCTGGTCTCTGCCCTTATGTGACATTGTGTTTGATTTCCATATGTCAGAGTCTTCGCTACCCCACATTGGCTTCACTGATGGCGCTAGCCGTAGTACTCAGAACCCTGCTTCTGCTACTTGGGCAATTTACGCCCCTACAAATGAACTTATCACTCTACGAGGTGTGTGCCTTGGTCATGCGACCAACGATATTGCAGAGTATAGCGTCGTTATCAAGTTGTAGATTGATGTTATCTCGCTCGGTATCCGTCACTTGGTTGTGCGACTCGATTCGCAGCTAGTAGTACTACAGTTAAGTAATTTCTATGATATTCGAAGTCCTACTTTGTTACGAGTATATTTGTGAATTTTCCTCTTGGAACGTTATTTTGATTATCTTGAGTATCAGCATATTCCTAGATGTCTAAATACATTAACTGATGCATTAGCTAACTATGTATTAGAAAAACATTTGGGTCATTTACAAATCAATCACATCACAAGTATCACACAACACAAGATAAGCTGGTAGAAGCCGTATGTATATATAACGATAAAAAAGTTGTTTACAAAAAAGTTTTGTCCAAGGACCAAAATTTTGAAATCTGAAGCTCATAGCTTCTACAAAGTAACATCATGGATGACGTTCACGGTAACACACGACTGCCCGGGCAACCCTATGAAGCAGTTGGGCAATAGAATCTGACACACCCACCGTATGACACTGACAACGTTGCAGGATCTCTCTAAGAGGCATGTCTGGAATGTCGGCAGTCCAACCCTCTAAGTTTTGTTCCACTGCCTCATAATCTTCAGCGTCCCATCATGGCACTAGAGCCACCTCTCCTCGTCGTTGAATAGGAGAAGTACCCGAAGGTCGATAAGGCCCCACGTCTATGTCATCAAAAAAGAATTTTTGTAATTAGACCTTGAACAAACATAAAAACATTTGCATATGATAAAACTCACAAAAACATTTAAAAAAGTAAAAAAAAAATGTGTACTTCTTACCTAGATCTCTCCACTGAGCATCCTCGGGTAGAGATAAGTCTGGATCCCCTCGGAAGTCCAACTCGACATAGGCATAATCATCGACCATCAGCATCTGTGGCCATAACCATTCAAAGAAGGAATCATTGTATTTGATGATTGGTCCAGCTACATGTCGGGCCATGAGGTTACACCACCTCAACATCCTCGGATCCTCTAGAGCTAATAAACCCCACTCAACCTGCAACCTTAGCAAGGGAACCCTCTCAAGAAATAAGGACACCAACATTGACCCGTACCCGAATTGCTTCAGGTCGCCTCTCCTGCATTTAGTCAACTGCCTCTTCACGCTACGAAGGACTGCGTCTGACTAGTTAAAGACTCGAGGCTTAGTACACTTTATGGCATACTGAAAATAACTATGGAGAGCCATGTGTGGAGAAACACTCCCAACCATATGAGCAATGGTGAACAAGATAGTGCGAAGGGTCAAATCCTGGACCCCCCAAATGGCCACTTTTCCTTTGCTTATTTTTGCCTCTGGAACACAGTACTGACGAAAATACTCACTCACAGGCATCCCACCACCTCGGCTACCAGTCAAGATAGCGTGGTACCCACGCTGTGACAATCCTGTTAAGAAATAAATGTCCTCAATATCCAGGGAAAATGTGTGGACCCCCACATGGAATACTTGTTGGTCCACATCCCACATATGAACGAGGTACTCCAACAGCCTGACTTGGGCCCTCATACTCGGGATTCGAAAGAATTTCAGGAGACCACAGTCTCATAAAGAGGCAATGGTGCACGGGTTATTCCCGGCAATAGCATAATCTTCTTCATGCTCTCTTTCACGCCATTCCAGAACCATGGTTATAGCCACATGCTTGCACAACAACCATAAGAAGAAGGTCAACAACTCTTTTCAATCCTTGGTACATTTTTTATTGAGAAAACATCAAAGAAAATTTTCATTTTGTGGTTCTCGCAGGTGCCCCTTTAGCACAGTGCGAGGTTCTCGTAGGTGCCTTTGGGGCCACCTGCGAGAATCATGCATTCTCGCAGGTCCCGTGTGGCTAGCCTGCGAGAATGCCTGAGCGCAAATTTTATCCCTAAAACAAGCTCAAAAACTTGAAATTTACCAATGAAAACAAAAAATTGATCCATGAAAAGATAGAATACAAGGAGCTTACCTCACTGACGGAGACGGTTCGCCAAATGGTTGTTCATACCTTCCGCAATCTAGCACCGAAATTCAAGGGCAAAAGAGGGGTTTTGGAATAAAATCTTGACAAAGTTACAATGACTATGGTAAAAGAACTTTTACCCACTTATATTTACTTTTTACCATTTTTGTTGGTTTTTGTAATTGTTTTATTTTATCAAACCTAATGCCTAATACCCCTATGAGTGAGAATTTTTGCAGACATGACGACTTCGATGTCCATATGCAGGGATACAGATATTTTTCTCTTTTTCATCGCATGTTTAAGTTGTTTTTTATGGTTTTTAGACAAAACCTTGAGCTTGGTCTTTGTTCGTTCTCACGCTCGAAAATACATGAGAACGTAATCGAGCACACTTTTATCACTTTTTCGGGCTCAACAAGGTTATATGAAAAAGGAACCCCCTGGATTCCTCTTTAAGCTCTTTTCAGACTCTCTAAACATGAAAAGATTCTCAAGCGATCTTGCTATTTTCACGCTCATTAAAGTATTTGAAGAAAGAGTCTGTTGGGTGATAATTTATCTCTTTTTCGGTCTCATCAGACTATTTTACGAAAAAATAACTGAGAGAGTTCTCTTTTGAGGTTTTTTCCAGACTCTATAATCATGAAAAACCTTCGAGTTTTCTATCTTTGGACTCGTTAAACAAACATCGAAAGACCCGTAATGGGACCAAACCACTCCTTTCTAGGGTTCGTTAAACATACTCCGAAGGACTCATCTGAAGGATGAGCTTACATCAACAATCATATGTTATCCTCCTTAAGCTTGCGTAAAAATAAAGAGGTACTTGCCAGAAATGGTGGGGGAAAATTTGGGAAAGGGATGTGTTTTCGTATTCATATTATTGGCAGTAATTGTCTCTCTTGAACATGACACCCCCCTATTCATTATCTGAAGCCGGTTTGGGAAATCCATTTGTCTCTCATTCGACTTGCTACAAGGTCATATCCTGAGTCGTCTCTGAGTTAGTGCTGCCAAATCATTGGTAGTGTCATTCATATGTTCAAGAGAAGTTCATCTGAAACCTCTATTGAGTCGGTCATCTGCAGTTGTCCATTCTCTCTGTGTCGGCCTTCCCTGTGTCCAGTTCAACCTATATCATGCTCTGTTTCACCTTCAAAGTCTGTTACTCATTTCGTGTCATTGATGGGGGATACATCAAGGCCCTCCTGTGACGAGTTCTGTTCCGTCAACTCCAGCTCATTATCCGGAAACAAGACTTAGAAATTATTTGGTACCTTGGAACTTGCATGCCTCAATGGCAGGTTTCCTTGCTTTCGATAGTGGGTTTTCATCATTGACCCCTGATCGGGAGATTTCGTCGAATGTTCGACCTCAACTCATTTATTCACATTCGTTGGATTGTACTAGTGTACCTTGGGAGTCATTGACATTAATGGTGATTTCCCTCACACTTGTTAACGGTTTCATCAATGACCGGTAATCAAGTGGTTTCTACCATGTTTGACTTCAGTACATGTAATCACATGGTTAGATTCGTACTTTTAGGTGATGGGATTGAAGACCCTGGGTCTCATCTCTTTGATCCAGGCTGCAATGGAATATGTATAATTTGCTGACACATATATCCACTTTGTATGTCTAATGGCTATGTCATCTTAATTTGAATCTTCTTGCATGGATCCAGAATGTATTCTTGGTGGCTATGCGATATTTTGATGGCATGGATCCACGGTGTATGATTGGTGTCCATGACCTATGTTTATGATGTCATCTGTCTGTGATCTGAGTATGGGAATGCCTACCTTAGAACTAGTATGATATTTTGCAGATGCTTGGTTGTTTGCAAGTTTCTGATTAGGTGCGCTCCTAGTTTCCGACACACACACGCAGTTTACAAAGTATTTTGGTTGTCATTGATTCTGGCCTCATACTTTGGGGGGCATTTTGTTACACATGATTTTGGTCATCTTAGTGATGTATTAACAATAGTGTACTTAGGCTCCCAACAAGAACTTTCCCCTGAGAAAAGTGACATTTATCTCCTTCCAGAAAACATATTTTCAAAGTGAATTCGCAGGCTGCATATGGCCTAGGGTGCGATAATGACCCATTCTCGTAGGCCACCTTCATCTAGGGTGTGAACTTCTCACAGGTTTCTCTATACACAGAGTGCGGACTTGTTTTTAAGCTTAGAAAAGAGAAGAAGTCTCGAGGGTTCTAGAAGGGAATCTTCTAGAGAATGAGTTGGCATTCGTATGGTTGTCATTTTATTGGCTTCTCTGATTTGGTGGGATCATTCTCATCCATGTAACCATCTCACCCTCTCCTATATATTGAAAGGATTCTCATGGAAAAGGTTAAGCAAGATTGAATGAAAAATTGGTGAAAGAATTGTGTGAAGAACCTTGTTGAGACAGAAGCTTGGAGACTCTAGTTGGTCTATCAAGAAATATTGGATCTTCTTCATGCAAGTTCAAGAACAAGTGTGTGTGTTGGAACCAAGAGACACCGAAAGGAAGCTTGCGACATCAAGGCGATCAGGTTGTATCTTCTACTTTCAATTAATATGATACAACGACATGTCCTTTTCCTATAAAGTCACTCTTACTTTATTGTGTAATTCCTTGATCATATGCATAAGTTGACGTTGAGTACATTTTTCTATCTTCACTTTGGTCGGTTTGTGTTGTCTTGGTATTGACCTCATGAGAGTACCGGAGTGAAGCAGGAGCAATAGAGACCTAAGTAATCGATACAAAGGTATGTCACTTGTTCCCCCTTACTAGCTAATTCAATGATCATAACTTAGGGAAAGAGTCATGTCCTGTCCTATTTTGTTCTAGATCCAGGTGGATATAGGGAGATCTGTTAGTGTCCGCGCCTACCTATTAGTTTGATAACAATGATCCATCTATAATGTGAGAATTTTACTTATGATACTTAGAACAGTTTTTTGAGCTTGTGGAAGGGTAATCATCTATGTCAATGTGATTTGTTGGATATAAACTTGTTTGATGGGAGGAGGAAGAATGTATCTCATCGCTTGGATGGAGGTACACAAGGATGAATTGGTGGATTGGTTGGAGCTAGTTCAAATTCATATACTTGTTGAGGAGGGTTTTGGTTCTTTAAGGAATATCTATGTTCTACAAATTCTTTAAGAATTCATTCTTCCAATTATCACATGTAGGGAATTAGTTGGTCACATGTCCTACATTGGGTGATAGGTTGGATGTTTTCTTGGATATAAGAGAAAGTTAAAGTTGTATCATAATATATCTTGGAGTATTGGTTTGTCTCATCTCAAGAGGAAGTTATGTAAATTCCCCTTTAGTTAACTTGGTTCATGTAGAAAGATCGAGGAAGGTTACATGTGTTATAAGGATCAATATGAATATTTTTATGAGTACTTGGATAAGCACTAGGGGGCATATTGATAATACACATTTGTGTAAGATGATACAAGTTTGACGTGTTTGAAGGATATGGCTAATTAGTGCCAATATGCAAGTAACTAGGTTAAAGAGAGCTACAAGAAGCAAAGAAGGACTCCATATTAAAATGAAAAAGAAAGGGGAGAAGGAACATCCTTCACTCAAGAGAAGGACGGGTTAATGAGAACTCCCCAATGGAGTTGAAAAAATATAATGTGATGGTTAGAGTGAGGCACCACAGTACCACATGGAGGAAGGATGGAGTGGAGTCTCCACTCAATTTCAGGGTCAAACCATGAAACCCTAGGAGGGAAAGAGAGGAAAGGAAGATAAGGAGAGAAGGACACTATATTAATTAGGGTTTTAGAGTTGATTAGATTACCTAGGGATGTATAGTAATTATGGAAATTCAATTAGGGTTCAGTTATAAATAGGGAAGTATAATAAATTATCAAAGGAAAACAAATTAAATAGGGTTAATTTGTTGATTTCTTGTAGTTACCTAATTAACATAATTGTTGAAGATGAAAGATAAAGGGAAAGGAAGGAACAAAATAAAAAGATGTTACTACAAGAATTGAAGTTACTTGACCAGAAGATGAGATATGTGACATACTCTAAGAAAACATCACTCCACCCAAATTGAACTATACACTCTACTATACTGTCATACAAAATAAACTTAATCCCAACATCCAATACAATGGAATAAAAAACACTAGATGTAGCATATAAAATTTATATAACAATGAATTGATGGATGGTGACCCAATGTACCCTAAAAAAGGTTATACATGTTTCCTTACCCTAGAGGCCCTGTAACCTCCCTTGAGGTAGGAGTGTTAAATTGTCCAATGTGTGAAACTTGACAAAACCAATGGATATGCTCAAGGACAAGACAACAAGGATTCAAGAAAGAAACCAATCTATAAACCAAATATAAATATAGAAGGGTTGGAGATGACAAGGCCAAGTATCCCAAGAATATGAAGATGGAGTCTGATCAAGATATAGAAGTAGAAGTGTTCCTATGAGATATCAAGAAACAAGTTGAAAAGGAATTTCAAGAGAAATTACAAAGAGAAGAATATAAATACAAGTAGAAAAGGAAATGACCTCAAGACATAATTTATCGTTATCTTAATCGTTCTGAAAAGTATTTTTTCCATTGGATGTGTACCATAGGTGATGACCATGAAAAATAGGTTTGATCCCCTATATTGTAGTTATTTCGACCTAAAAGCATACTTTATTCCATGGATTGCAACTTACAATCATGAAATAGCCTAAGAAATTTGGGATTCACTGATACACTGAAGACCCGTCATCTTCTATCATCACCTATAAATTGGCATCACCTTGACTTCTCTCGTCAATACGATGACGCTTCAATATTTCTTCTTCTCGTTGATATGTCTGTAAGTTGTGATCTTCATCTCACAATAATATGTTGGCGTCTTAGGATATTCCTCCTTCACTGATACATTGGTGAAACTAAAGATTCTCCCTTGCCAAACATCGATGGAGAAAATAATTTCCAGCTGAGAAAAGACTTTTCCTTGTTACGTCGAAAGGCATACACTTATTGACAATGGGCATATTTAATAGGGTTTTAGTTCTTAATACGTTTTCTATGGACGAGATTAAATATGCCTAGAATATTCTTAGTCGTCACAATAAATGAATGGCTCTGATTTCATCCATTAACTTCCGAGCTGTTATAAAGACATCTGTTTATATTACTTTTCTACATTTACCTAATCGTGTTTAAAAATTACTGTGTTCACTAACTTATTGCCACCTCTAACTGATTAAAAAATATTAAGATATTCGCACAAACTGGTGGGCGCATTTCTGTGCTGGTTGCATTTCGTTTCATTTCTGTGCTGGTGACATTTCGTTTCATATCTGTGTTGGCCGCGTTTAGTTTTAATATGCCTTTCAACGTTAATCAACCACGTAATTGCGTAATTGTGGCTATGCTAGTCGATACACCAGTTGAGAAAATAATTTACCCCGTCGATACATCGGTGGAGAAAATACTACACCGAAAGGACCCATGATTTGTAAATGCGCACATGTGGAGGATCATATGGCATGACATAACGGGCATGTACTATTAGTTTTTTGGTTTTCAGCCCGAATACCAAGGAATCCATGTTGTCACTTGTGCAAACCCCACCTTGGCCACCTCACAAGGAATAGAAGGCACACATTATGCATCCCCTTCTTTTTTCTTTTAATCTTTCAAGAATCGAATGAGCCACATTTTTACTCTAATTTAAAAAATAAATAAATAAAAATAAAAAAAATCCACTTTTTATTAAAATGAAAAAACAACATTCTCTCCACAATTAAGGAATAACCTTAATTGACTCAAGAAGAAAATCAAAACATTTGGAATAATGCTAATCAAAACATTTTTCTGCTATGACAAAATGTGTTTTCCATAGGTTCAATCATGTCCATATACAAAAGGAAAGATGACGAGGAACCCTTCATTGAGGTCTCATTGGGGAAATAAGAGGAAGAGGAAAATCTTATAGATGGTCTTATTTTAGCACTTGTTGAGGAAAAACAAGTGAATTGTTTTCAAGGGATAATATTGGTTCACCATGAATGCCTTATCCACTTTCTTTTTGTGGACAATGTAATCATATTTCACTTTTGTACAACACTTGAAGGAATAATTTTAAAGGATATTTTAGAGATTTTTTGTTATGCTACATGAATGTTCATAAATGTCAACAAATATTTTATTTATCTTCTAGTCATAGAGGATGATAACATCCTCATATTTTAAAATTTGTTCAATTTCCTTCTCCATGATATTTGCCCCACCCCCATGATATTTTCTCCACCCCCACCCCCACCCCCACCCTGGGTGGGGAAAATATGAGAGAAATGTATTATTTCTCTAATATTTGCCCCACCCCTCAATATGAGGGTGGGGGTGAAGAAAATATGAGAGAAATGCATGAGGGTGGGTGGTGGGGAAAATATGAGAGAAATGCATTATTTCTCTCATATTTACCCTACCCCGCACCCTCAGCCTCATATACATTTCTCTCATATTTGCCCCACCCCCACCCTGGGTGAGGGTGGGGGGTGGAGCAAATATGACATAAATAATACATTTCTCTCATATTTTCCCCATTGGGGGTGGGGAAAATATGAGAGAAATAATACATTTCTCTCATATTTGCCCCACCCCCACCCCCAATGGGGAAAACATGAGAGAAATGTGTTATTTCTCTCATATTTTCCCTACCCCCCACCGTCACCCTCATATACATTTCTCTCATATTTTCCCCACCCCCATATGAGGGTGGGGGGTGGGGAAAATATGAGAGAAATAATACATTTCGCTCATATAAGGGTGGGGGCTGGGGAAAATATGAGAGAAATAATACATTTCTCTCATATTTTCCCCACCCAGGGTGAGGGTGAGGGTGGGGCAAATATCATGGAGAAGGAAATTGAACAAATTTGAAAATATGAGCATGTTATATGAGAGGGTGGGGGTGGGGGTGGGGTAAATATGAGAGAAATGTATATGAGGGTGGGG
>JZKD02S1683948.1:201333-260750 GCA_000966675.3 Picea glauca
GCAAATATGAGAGAAATGTAGGGTGGGGAGTGCGGAAAATATGAGAGAAATACTACATTTCTCTCATATGAGGGTGAGGGTGGGCCGGGGCACATATGAGGGAAATGTATTATACATTTCTCTCTTATTTTCCCCACCCCGACCCTCATATTTATACATTTCTCTCATATTTGCCCGACCCCCACCCTCATACCCTCGCCACTTCGTCCTAGCCCCGATTATGTCATTCCATTCCCCCGTCATAGACCATCATAGATATGAGGGTGGGATGCGGGTGGGGGTGGGGAAAATATGAGAGAAATTTGGGGATGGCATCAAGTACCTTGGTTATGTTATTAAACCAAATAACTATGGTATTTCAATTGGAAATGGCTACTGACTCAAATTGAATGGAGAATCAACTTTTGGTGTAACATGTGGATCTCTAGAGGTGGAATATTAGTTCTTATCAATTTATCAATTAAAGTTATTCATGTGTATTGGCATTTATTGGCTCTCATCTTGAAAGGGATTCTCATTCATATTTGGAAGCTATGTTTCAATTATATATGGAAGGGTAGTATAGAATACTTAGGATCCCACATGGAAAATTGGAAAATCCTATCCAGGCCTAAGAGTCTCAGAGGTTTGGGTTTAAAATAAATTTATGTATTTGGTCGTGCACTAGAGGCTAAATACATATGGATTTTTTTGACTTGCGACATTATTTGGCGGTGAATATTAGTTGAAAAGTACATATCAGAAGTCCACCGATAATGTATCTAACTAGTGGTGGGACATCACACTTGCATTTCCTATTATAGGTCAATTTATTTCTTGGAAGGTTGGCTCAGAAACTCAAGTGTGGATCAAGATGGATTCCATCATTGGCTGTGGGGATGTCATCTTTCTACATGAGGCTCTATTGGCATACCTCTGTGATTATATTAGTTCAAATGTGTAGTACCAGGGTTATCTCTCAACATAGGTTTTGTATTTGGATGTCGATTGGTACTAGGTCTCGACCCAATACAAAACAGAGTTAAGAAAGGCCCATATCCATTAAATGGACATAGAGGATGAGATGGTTTGGTGTTTCAAAAAATTGAGGGGATCTCCATTCGATAAAATTTAGTTACAAGGCCATGATATTTGAGGGAGATACCATCACTTAATGGTGGTATAAGAAGTTATGATAGCTTAAGGGGCCATTCAAAGGCATTATTTTATTTTTGTTAGTTCTTAAAGAACGTGTGTTGAGCTAGGATATAATGTAGCATAAGGGTAAGTCGGGGCTAGGACTATGTTCTATGTGTAAACAAACTATTGAATATAATGTTCACTTATTCCTAGAGTGTTCATTTACTTGTCAATTCTGACATGAGATTGAACACTAGATGGGGTTGGCTCATTTGTGGAATGAAATTTCTTTAACAATTAGTTTTCATGATTTTTTTATTAACCCTTCGTTGGATTTTAGACTCTTATGATTCTAGTTGCGTGGGGTATCTGGTTGGCCCAAAATGCATGTTTTTTTGAAGAAAAGTGTTATCCCTCTTTTAAGGTGTCACAACAAGCTCTGGATTTTTTTTCATGTTCCAAGGTTTCCCCATCACCAAAAAAATTATTTGGAGGTTGGCACAGTGAAAATCAACAAAAAAATGGCTTGGGTATTTTGTCTCAATGTGTGTTAAGTCTAGTGTAGATCTTGTGGTATAGGATTCAAACTTCATCTTTTAGAAAACCATTTTATTATAAGAAAAGAAAATCTGGTCTTGAGAGATAACACTAAAGGGTAACTTAATTCTTTACATGCACTCCTCAAGCGTGTTGTGGAGAGGAATGTGGCTGAGATCCCAGTCTTTGGTGACTCTAAATTGAATATTGATTGGTTGAAGTAGGAAATTCATATTAATAATATGGATCTTTAGCAACTATTAATGCAAGAAAATTATATCTTCTATCTTTCATAAACGCAGTTTTATGCATATTTTTAGAGAACTTAACACCTTTTTTGACTCTTTATCCAAAGAAACTTTAACTTTGGCTAAAAATCAACTAGTCTTGTAGAATTTATTTGATGTAGAGTTGCTCTCCAAAATGGATGGTCTCTTTACTGAAATATAATTCGCTTTGTTTTCTATAAAACATTTGTTTTAATTCACCTTTTAGGTTAGTTCTTAGGCTTAAATCCTTTGAAGGTAGTTGGTAAATGAAAGTATTAACTTTTTTATCTCTACAAAGGAGTCTAGTATTCATTAGGGATATTTTGATGAGAATTTAGTGAACAAACATAATGATGATTTTTTTATATGTGTTTGTGTGCCTAAGGATTGTACCTTTTTTTTATTTGGAATCAAAGTTACCTTTTTGTTTCAAGGAAAACTAACGTGGTAAGATTAGAAAAGAATGTTTCCTTCTTGGGAGATCTCACAGGAGACCCAAACAGAAAATAGGGGGAACAAATGAATCCCATCTAATTAGAAAATAATCCCTAGAGGAAGTTATGTCGGATCCCAATAAGAAACAACTAAAGGATCCTTTGGAAACCTCAACCACACATTGAGATGAAGAAAAAGTGAAAAGTGTAATTGCATCTCATGAAAGCTTGACACAATCCTAGGAAGAGGTGAAATCTAGGGTGCAAAAAAGAAGAAGAGAAGGAGTTGTTGAGCCTAGATGATACAAAGCATGAGATGAAACCTTTGGTCCCCCCTCACAATTCAATATTTATGGCTATGCCTGCCCCAAATACCCTTAAACTATAGGCTTGAATGGATAAGGAATATGGAAAATAGAGATGAAGGCAATAAATGAGGCGATACATTTAATGTTCATTGAGTAAGAGCATATAGTACAAGGAGAATCCTCTCGAAATGTAAACAACGTTGAGATAAAGGAAAAAGTGTTGGATATAATATAGGAACATGCCACATCCTTCCAATAATAATATGAATAATGGACATAAGTCACCAGGAAATTGATTCATAAAACCCAACCATGGGCTTTAACAAGTTATATGACTAGGCATCGCCACTTAATTTTATTTTTTTAATTGAAATGATTGTAATTTATATCGAAAGTTGGCTATGGTTGAATTGCACATTGTGCTAATACAAACAAAAGGGGATGTATCATATGTAACATCCTCGACCACCAACAGGTCGGGCAATGCCACTACTGCGCAATTTAAAACTTATATAACATATATGCATAATAATGAATTTAACACATTTAACATAGAGTTACTGCCATCATAAATACTCAAATAGAATAACAACAATTCATACATGCAACGAAATACATAAAAACATACAAGCATCATAAATCATGCATAAAATACATAATTAAGCAGAGCCATGATACTTGTCTTTTATCTGGAGTAATCCACCAACTACGTGTAGACCTTCCAAGAACCTCCCATCCTTGGACCGCACTGCTCATCACTCTCAGCAGTAGGTCACCCCCGAGCTGGGACTAAACTCCACTGGGAAAGGGAATTCTAGGCTTGGCAAGGACAACAAGGATGTTGTACAAAGAAACAGGAAGGACCTTTTATCCTAAGAGCCACTTACGCCCACAACACCCATACCCTCATTCCCCACACGCCTGCTCCACCCCTAGAGGATACACCTTCACTAATACAAGTCCATCGGCTAGTACCCCTCCCTTACTTTGGGCTTTAGAAATAGGTTGGACCAGAAGTCTCAGAGTACTGTGACTGCAACGGGACTCCCTTCCAGGAAAACTCACTTCCCAACAAACTCTCTCACTTGGGAGACTTTCTCATAGGCCTGACAACCTGCCTCTTCAACCAATCTTAGACTCAGTTATAGCTAGTTACGGATAACAGCAACAACAATAGCAACAACAACAGGGAAAATCAGGTATTGACACCCAAAAAGGCAACAATTGAACACTAGGACATATCAAGGCTCAGTAAGAAACAACCGACGATAGAAAGCCACACTCTATCAAGGAACTGCATGGCTTCATAGCCAACAGTTATGACACAACATTGCTCAAAAAACAGAAAACAACAACCCAAAAATGGTTAAGGTACAAACTTGTCTTTGTAGGTGTGGATAGACTAGGTTCACCGAATCACACAAGTCGGCTTCCTTTCTAGTTTTCAAAGATGCGTGAGGGTTTGAAGAGGTTAGACACCGAGAAAAATCAGGTTCAGGTATAGGATGGGAGAATGGCAGGACAAAATCAGACGAATGATGGTTGAATGACTCGTGAACCCCTCGACTCAAGATGATGCTTCAACTTTAGCTGCATGCACCCAGGTTGACACTTTTCTTCTGGGAGTTGCATGCGATCCATTTATCTTACGTCCCACTTTCCAAGAACTTAGGATAACAAAACACATAATGTTAACCTTAGTCTTTAGGAATAATAATAAAATATTATTCCTCTAGAGGTAAGCCCCCTAGCTTAGCCCCTAGGCCCAAATAATTAGCCCCCCTTCCTTACCCTACCCAGTGGAGCTTAGTCCCCCATAACTCTTCTTCATGGTCAGTCTACACGCAACAATGTTTATATTTTTTATTAATGTTCTTCATAATTACATATACAAAAATCAGGCTCATTGGCCTTGGCATCTGGCTCACCAACCTAATAAACACATAATTCTTTTAGCTTATAACCACTTGGCTCACTAGCCTATAAGAAAAATTACAATTCAAAAGGGGCTCAGCCTTGGGGTATTACAATCCCCTCCCCTTATTTTTTCACTGTCCTCAATGCAACTTATTTACAAAAAAACAACAAGATTTCCAAAATCTTCAAAAATATGTGGGTACTTTGCCCGCATAACATATTCATTCTCCCATGTTGCATCCTCATGACCGTACCAGGTCCACTGGACTTTTACAAGACCTATTGCTCGATTCTAGAGCTGCTTGCTTTTCTGGTCTAGTATACAGACTGGATGCACCTGCAAGACGCCTTCTTGCTCCACCTAGATCACATTCCAATCGATTACATGATTAGCGTCAAGTATATATTTCTTAAGTAATGAAATATGAAACACATTATGTACATTCATGGATGCATGCAATGCAAGCATATATGCAACTGGTCCAATCCTTTCTAGGATTTCAAATGGTCCACAAAATCTGGTTGCCAACTTTGAACAGTTTCCCAGCTTCACAAAACTTTTGTTATCTTTTAATTTTAGGAAAACATGATCACCCACTTTAAAATCTCTATGGGTCCTGTTCTTATCAGCATAACTCTTCTTCCTATCTTGGGAAGATTTTAAATTATGCTTAATCTTCAACATTTGTTCTTCCATTTCCTTGAGAAAATCTGGTCCAACTACTTCTCTATCAGTTGGGTTATCCCATATTACTAGAGTGTTTCAATTTCTGTTATAAAGTTCTTCAAACGAGCTCATCTTCATTGATGCTTGATACCCATTGTTGTAGGCAAATTCTACCAAGTGTAGGTATTCTTTCCATTTAGATGGTTTGTCCATCACATACATCCTTATCATATCTTCTATCACTTGGTTTACCCTCTCTTTCTATCCATCAGACTCAGGATGATAAGTAGTGCTAAAGTTTAGATTTGTTCTAAACCCTTTGAATAACCCCTTCCAAAACTTTGAAGTGAACTTCGGGTCTTTTTAAGACAAAATTGTCTTGGGAATATCGTGCAATCGTGTTATTTCCCTCATAAAAATATCAACAACGTTACCAGCCTTGTGAGTATTCTTTAATGGAATAAAATGGGCATCTTTCGTAAGCTTTTCCACCACCACCATGATTGAATCATGATGATTTCCTTTCTAGGCAATCCTCTGATGAAATCCATTGTCACTACTTCTGAATTCCACTCAGGGATGGGTAAAGGCTGTAGAAACCCGGCTAGTTGCCTATTCTCAACTTTGACCTTCCGGAATTCCATACATCTGGCGATGTATTCTGCAATTTCTTTCTTCATACCTGGCCAAAATTAATGGTTCTTGACTGCTGCCACATTTTTATGATATCCAAGGTGCCCAACATAAGGCACATTATGCATTTCATTCAAAATCATAAGTTTCAAGTCCTGGACATTAGGTACATAAATTATGTTCTTGTACAAAAGTATTCCATCAACCTCTAATTTATAATTTTCCACTTTTTGTAGAATCTTACCATGTTGTATCTTTGCTACCAACTCCATGTACTGCAAATCTGCATTTGCAGCTTCCAAAATTCTTCCCTTAATGTTAGTTTGGTACATGCTAATGGATGTAGCATGTAATTCATGCACTCTCCTACTAAGTGCATCTACCACTTTGTTCTCCTTTCCTTTGATATGCTTGATATCAAAATCATACTCACAAAGGAATTCTAACCACCTACTCTGCCTAGCATTCAAGGTTGGTTGATCAAACAAATACTTCAGACCATTATGGTCTGTCCTCAGTTCAAACCTCCTTCCCATGAGGTAATGCCTCCATTTCTTCATCCAAGTCCTTCTTTTCATGCATCTATTCACACTATGAAATCTTCATTTGTATCTACAATCCTCGAGATTGGAGCACTGGTTAACAACTGCTTCAATCGCTGGAAGCTTCTCTCACATTCTTCATTACATTGAAACTTTTTCTCCTTCCTTTGCAAGGAAGTCATGGGGTGAGATATCCTTGAGAAACGAGATTGGAGCACTGGTTAACAACTGCTTCAATCGCTGGAAGCTTCTCTCACATTCTTCATTCCATTGAAACTTCTTCTCCTTCCTTTGCAAGGAAGTCATGGGGTGAGATATCCTTGAGAAACCCACAATGAACCTTCTATAATATCTAGCTAGAGCCATAAAGGATCTGGATTTTGTCACATTCTTAGGTGTTTACCATTCTTTGATGGCCTCTATCTTCTTAGGATCCACGACTATCCCATCCTTTGAAATTATATGCCCCAAGTAATGGATCTGCTTTTGATAAAATGACCACTTGCTCAATTTGGCATATATCTGGTGCTCTCTTAACACCTGCAACACCATCCTCGGATGTTTTTCATTCTCTTCCTCCGACTAGGAATACACCAGGATGTCATCCAAAAAGACTATAACAAACTTGTCTAGATATTCCTTGAATACCCCATTCATTAAACACATGAAAAAAATAGGTGCATTCGACAACCCAAATCACACCACTATGAATTCATAATTACCATACCTTGTTCTAAAGGTGGTCTTGCTGATGTATTCATCCTTTATTCTTACTTGGTGATATCCTGACCTGAGATCTATTTTTGAAAATATCTTGGCATCCTTCAACTGATCAAAGAGATCATCGATCCTTGGCAGAGGATACTTGTTCAACTGTCTGAAATCGATGCACAATCTCAATGTCCCATCCTTCTTCTTCACGAATAGGATTGGGTCTCCCCAAGGTGACACACTTGGGTGTATATACCCCTTCTTTCGAATCTCTTCAAGTTGCATTTGTAGTTCTTTCAACTCTAGTGTACTCATTCTGTCAGGAGATTTTGATACTAGAGCTGCTCCAGGCATCAAGTTTACAGAAAAGTCAATATCTCTTTTTGGGGTAGTCCTGGTACCTCCTGGAATACATCCTCAAAATATTTTAATACTGCATGGTCTTCATTCTTTAACACCTTATCCTTAGGTTCTTCCTCCATGTAGGCTACAGATAATTGGTAGCCTTTCCTGTAGCACTTCTTTAGTTGCATTATTGAGATTTATCTAACAGTAACTGCCATGGAAATTCCTTGGACTATTCTCCAATTCCCTTCCTCATCTAGGCAAGTGAATGCCTTGTTACTACAGTCTAATATGGCATGGTGTTGTTCCAACCAATCCATCCCAATTAGAAAGTCATAGGAACCTAAAGGTAAAATTTTCAATTCATATCTCGTGCTCAGTCTGTTCATGTCCACTAGACAAGACTTAACCAATTCTGCAACCTTACTCTTGGTTCCTATAGCCAGTTGCACTAACCAATATTTTCCATGTTTGCTTCTCGATAATTGAAAACTTTCCACCACTTTAGGATCTACATAACTATGGCTAGCCCCTGAATCAATTAAAATAGTAAAGGCATGGTTGTTGATCATACCTTCCACTTCAATCATGTGCGACTGAAATTCTTCTTTCTTGTTGTCTAGGGCTGTGTAGATCCTTAGTACTCTACTACCCATCTCCTCCACTGTTTCTGCCTACTGAACATTGTGGACAACTCTCACTTTGTCATTTCTGTGGGGGCAATATATGTACCTATTATTTCCTTTACAACCCCAACATTCCATGGGTGGATGTCTTGGCATTTGTATACCTACTTTAGCCTTCCTGGGCTCTCTAAAACCCGACTGTCCTTGAGGGATATTCCTGAAAAATGGTGGTTTGATTACCTTTTTCCTCTGCTCCCTCTTAAACTTCTTATCTTCCCAATATTTTTGGAAAGTAGGCTTTTCTTTTTGTTGATCATATAATAATTTTGCTCTCCTTAAATCTTCTTCCATAGTCTTTGGGTCATCATAGTGGATCTTGTCACTGATGGAAGGTGCCAATCCATTCAGATACCTTTGAATTTTGACAGTATCGTCCTTGATTAAAGGAACATACTTCAACAATTCCAAAAAACCTTTGCTCATATTCATCAATGGTCATGTTGCCTAGCTTGAGTTCAAAGAACTCTTTCATCTTTTTGTCATAGTATCTCTTAGTTAAGTACTTATTTTCAAAATGTCTCTTGAACTCCCTCCAAGTAACATTCTTCTCTCTGACGTGCTATACTTTCAAAAGTTTATCCCACCATATGGATGCCTTTCCTTTAAGTTGGTAAATGGAAATTCTTCCCTCTGCATTAGAATAATAATTCTGCAGTTGGAAATATTTCCTCATGCCCAACAGTTGAATATCAACATCTTCATCTTTCTTGTGTTCTCCATCAAAAGTAGGAGGATTAATCTTGTTCATTTCACCCTTCAGTTCATACACTCCAAATCTCCTATGTTTTCTGTTAGGAGATGGGTTTGAACTACTGTGTGCCTCCTTACTGGAATGTTTTGGGGAGTGATGATGATGCCTACTAATGCTTCTTGATCTTCTTTTCCTCTCAGGTTTCTTGCGACTACCTTTTTTTCTTGAGTCACTCTCCTTATCCAACTTCTTTTCGATTCTTTCCAATCTTTGCATAAACTTTAAGTTGAATTTTCCTTATTGATCCCTGGCTTTCATGAGCTTTATGTTATCTGCTCGGTGAGCCTGGGCATATTTTTGCAATCGATCCATGATTTTCATCATGTTCTCTTCCTTGTCCATCTCTCCTCCGTGCCCATTGGAGTTCAATTCTTCCACTCCTAAATGGACATCCATTCCTTTTACTTCATTCTCTAAAATGGAAGCATTATGTGCCTCCTCCATTTCTATGCACTCAGTGGTAATTCATTATGGTCCTGAAACTCGTTGAACTCTGCAAACACAATGTGCAGTCAACTGGAATTTGTCAAGCCATCAGTCCTTAACAATTCCCACAACATTCATAAACCAAACTGATTTAAGAGAAACGTTCATATTTCATTTTCTTTCTGACCTTTTCTCTACTCTGTAATAAATTTCGGGCACTATCCCTTTCCTCTCAGTTCCCAATCCATGTGATCATGGGCCGTGACCAAGCGTTAAGTCAAAAGTTGCTTACTTGGGCCTTCGGCTTTGGAAATTTTCAAAGCACAACACAACAATCCCTCAGAGTTCTGAGTTACCGAACTCACGAAGTAGAGTGGATCAAAAATCCACGTCTACCCAACATCCAATGAGTGACACTCACTATGGAACCTCGGGTGTCTCAGCTCTAGGTATTCGGGTCTTCGGAGGATCTTGCATCCACACATATGAATTGTTAATCTCTTAACATTCCCAATCACCTTTGGTGACATCATTACGTCACATCACTTAACATTTTCCAATTGCAGGATCAATGCAACGATGGTTTGGAGTAACCCACCTTTCATCCCACAATTCTTCTGACTCTAACACATAACCCCTCGGTGAAACCACGGTTTGGATTGTGGGACTGCCTTGGAGAATTAACTTTCATGCAACTTGGGTCCCCGCAATGCCTTCTGGCCATTGATCTTGATGTATTATGATCAATGCCACTGTGGGTCCTTCGAGCTTTAACTATGTTACCTAACCTCGGCCCCACTAACCCTGTTCATACAGGATGACACATGGAGAAATACTAGTGGTTGATATGTGGCCCTTTCAGTTGGGTGACACGCACCACATTCCAAATTCCATTTCAATCTTCCACAGGTTCAAAACCCACTGACACGTGGCACAAACCCTATGTGTCCACGTCACCTTCAGGTGACATCCTCATGACTCATCACTTCGGCTCTTCAGGCTTCGAAGCTTCGGACTTTGGGAGTTTCAACTCCTCTACGCTCGCTTTTTCCTGGAGCGATTTCCCCCGGAGTTCACGATCTATCGTTGTGTGTCTTCCTTAACAATCAACGGTTATGAGTGACTTTAGCACTTCGGACTTCAGAAGTTTCAAACTCACAACACTTGCCTCCTCATGAAGTACTTCCACTTGAAGTACACGATCTCTTGACGTGTGTCCTTCGCAACCAACGATTGTGATCTACTTCAGCCTTCGGGTCTTCAGGATTTTGTTACACTTCACACTAGAAATCATCCAAAGTGACTTTCCTTTTCTTTTCCTAGACATGGATCTAATGGTCGAGCTCTTCTCCCCAGATCTACAGTGTAGATCCATTTCAGGGCTTCGGAGCTTCAGGCTTCGACCTTTCTACTATTCTATATCAAATTCACCAAAGTCACGAAGTCCGAAGGGCTTCCAGGTTAACCCTTCTGCACTTTCTCCATATCTAACATTCGTAAGGGTTTTCCTTTTCTTTCGAACAGATCCTATGGTTCACACTACTCTGTGGTCCAACACCACTTATGTCGTGGTTTTATAATACACTTCTCCTCCTGAGCTTCTTAACACGACAAATGTAACCTCTTGGTACTTAGGAACATTCTGAGGTTCGAAATTGGTTCCTCCAGACAAAATTTCCACTTGAACCTTGAGTCCAATGACCACTTACCCAACCCATCCAGGCTCCGCGTTTAAACCTTGGGTCAGAAATTGAGTTTTTCCCATTTCGACAACAACACTTTCTGAAACTCTTGCTTCAACTTCCACTGACATGGCCCATCTAGGCTCAATGTTGTAACCATGCTCTGATACCATATTGTAACATCCTCAACCACCAACAGGACGGGCAATGACACTACTACGGAATTTACAACTTATACAACATATATTCATAATAATGAATTTAACACATTTAATATAGATTTACTGCCATCATACAAACTTAAACAGAATAACAACAATTCATACATGCAACAAAATACATGAAAACATACAAGCATCACAAATCATGCATAAAATACATAATTAAGAACAACAATGATACTTATCTTTTATTTTGAGTAATCCACCAACTGTGTGCAGACCTTCCACAAAATTCCCAGCCTTAGACCATGTTGCTCATCACTCTCAGCAGTAGGTCACCCCCAAGCTAGGACTAAACTCCAACGAGCAAGGGAATTCTAGGCTTGGAAAGGGAATTCTAGGCTTGGCAAGGAAAACAAGGAAGTTGCACAAAGAAACAGGAAGGATATTTTATCCCAGGAGCCACTTATTCCCACAACACATAGACCGTCATTCCCCACATGCCTTCTCCACCCCAGGAGGATACACCTTCACTAATACAAGTCCATCGGCCAGTACCTCTCCCTTACCTTGGGCTTCAAAAACAGGCTGGACTAGAAGTCTTAGAGTATTGTGACTGCTGTGGGACTCCCTTCCAAGAGAAATCACTTCCCAACAAACTCTCTCACCTGGGAGAGTTTCTCACAGACCTGACAACCTGCCTCTTCAACTAATCTTTGACTCAACTACAACCGATTATGGATGACAGCAACAAAAATAACAACAACAGGGAAAATCGGGTATAGACACCCAAAAAGGAAACAGTCGAATGATAGGACATATCAAGGCTCAATAAGAAACAACTGACGACAACAAGCCACACTCCATCAAGGAACTGCATGGCCACACAGCCAATAGTTATGACACAACACTTCTCAGACAAAAGAAAAAAATAACCCAAAAATGGTTAAGGTATGAACATGGCTCTGCAGGTGCACATAGACTGGGTTCACCGAATCACACAGGTCAGCTTCCCTTTCTTTTCATTAATAAACTTCTCCAAGTGGCTGTGTTGGCTGGGGCCGTGGATGTTTCCCCATAGGGGTTTTACCATGTGAAAACATCAGTGTGTTGATCTTTGATCTGGTTATGTGAGTGGTTACTGAAGGTGTTTGTCCTCTACTATGATACCATGTTCGAAAACACAGGTATTCCAACAGAGGACGAACACCTTCAGTAACCACTCATGTACCCAGATCAAATATCAACACACCGATGTTTTCACGTGGTAAAACCCCTACAAGGAAACATCCACGACCCCAGCCAATGCGGCCACTTGCAGTAGTTTATTAATGCAAAGAAAAAGATTACAGAAAGATTTTACAAGATTGTTTCTCACAATCAATCATCGAAAAATGACCCTCCGTTCTCTTTAAATAAATATCATGGACCAATCAGGTGTTAAGCCACAGATCAATGGTCGTTAGGATCGAGGAGAGTATGAACCATCAGATCACTCTATGACGGGAACATATCGTGACTGTCGGATTTCCTAACTACAAATGCATACTAATGCATACTAAAGAAACACACTTTTACCTAACGAAATATTAGACCAAGTAGATCTTAACTAACTCCTAAGTGTCTAAATATCCTAACATTGTAGATAGTGCGCCAATTCAACATTTTCCATATCCAATTCTATAGGTTCTTGCTGGACAATATCCTCATCCTTTATTGGAGTGGGAATATAACCATTAGAGCCTTTTTATGGGATACCAAATAATAATGTCTTTTGGTGAGATCCGATACTAATTCATACAAGATACCACACTCTTCTTATGTGTCCATTTAAACAAACCACTACCTTTGAAAAATTTCCATACCTAGAATTATGAACCTAAAACTTCGTTAGATATTCTATTTTTTAGGTTATAATGGGTTAACACTTTTTTTAGATGATTTCTGGCAGTATAAATCTAGATTAATTACAAATGATTCACTAGGGAAGACTATATATATATTCCATTCCCTCAATTGGAATAACATTAGAAACTATTGGGACAACTATTATGGAAAACATTGGCAAAGATGGAAAAAAGGGGAGAGTTGGCCTGAAAGTATAGCAAAGAAGACATGAATTTTTTTGAAGGATGAGTTGAGTGAAAGGAATACAATGAGTAATTAAAGGGTAAATATTATGAGATGGTGTAAGTAAATTGGTGATAAATTCTTAGTGAAAGAATCATGTTCTCTAGCATCTAAGCATCATGATTTGGAAAAATAAAGGGTCTAGAAGAAAACACAAAACCTAAAGATTTGAATAAAAATATGTAATTTTCTATGGCTCATGGTTAGGAGGAAAATCCTTAATTTGAAAAAAGTACTTATGTGAGGATTCTAAGGGTCTTTAATTTACCTCATGTGAAAGCAAGAGGAAGAAACAATGGATAATCTATTCAACATCTACAACTAGACTAAAGTTCTATGGGACAAAGGTGAGGATTTTTTGGAAAAATAGATTAGAAAATAAATGACTTGGTGATCATTATGGAAGACTAGTGATCCTCCCCATTTGAAACCTAGTATCAATTTAAATATGGAAATTATTTCTAGGGTTCACCCTTTAGAAAATTTAGAAAGAATGAAATTTTTGAATATTTAAAAATCAATAGAGATAAATGATATATTTATGGAAGGACATGCAAAAAAACATAACAGAATCTATACAATCTTCAAGCTAGAAAGAGGTTGATGGGATCTATTAGGGTAGGGAAAAGCATATCTTGGTTGCATGGGGCACTGACCTCATGGTCATTTCCAATAACTCCAAACACACTTAGGCTATGGTGAGATCTCTAGAAAATTAGTTCAAATTTCCCATAGACTATATTAAACTCAGTTTTGGTGAGGCTTCCAAAGGTAATCTTGGGCCCTTATGTATAGGGGGGTCTTTAAGGATGAGTGGGGGAACATTATTCAAATATTTTCAAGATATATTGGTCATGAAACTAATAATGGAGTAGTATTGGTATCTCTATAGAGGGGTCTCCAAATAGCCAAGCTCATGGGTTATGGAAAATTAGTGGTTGAGGGGACTCACAAACCTTGGCCAACACTTCAATAAAGTTGAAAAATGGTTACAAACCTAAATATATCTCAAAAAAATGGCATCTCATAACTACCTTAGAGATAATTGTTGAGTTTATCAGTCAACTCCCAACAATTATCCAATCACATGTGTGTTTAAAATCCAATGGACTGACATATATACTTGACAATGAAGGAATGCTAACTAGACAACATGATTTGGTCGTCAACTAGGAGACCATGGAATCAAGAAAACTCAAGGAGGACAACCTATGTATCAATACATAATATGGGGAACCCTTAGATGGGATGTTGGGTATGTATGATGGGTCTGAGGGGCAATGTATGTTTGAGACGTAGATGGTAGTGATAGATATCAGGTGCATATGTGTGGATGATATTGTATATGAGGAGGCCAGGGAAAATAACCATCAAAGAGATGTCTCCCTTCCCAAGCATTGATATGAAACATATTTTCATAGGATAGGATATGACCTAGTTCATAATGGTAGAGAAAGGTTATATTATGATAGCCTTGATGAATACTTACCACCTAAAAAGGAGCATTTATGGGAATAGGTGGTTAGTATTAGTCTAGAAGTTTGGATATTGTAGCTAGAAACCATATATCTATTGGTTCATTCTTATATTTGAAATCCAATGGGAAAGAAAGGGTTTGGTATGTGGGAATTAGACATGAAGATTTTGTTTGTGTAATACAAGCATTGTCTAGAGGTTTCTATGGAATCCATGTTTTGATATAATGATGGAAATAAAAAGAGAGGGGGAGAAGGGGGAATCGAGCCATGGGTTGCATAGAGTTAGTCATATAAGAGGCAATGCCACCTCCAGTATTTGGTTGGAACCACAATGAATAGGTCTCACCTATCGACTATGGAAGATGTGTAATTTTATAATATTAGGTTCTTGATAGGGGTTAAGAGGAAGTTGAAGAAAATGAAACCAAGGTAATAGAGTCTAGGGATTTTACTTCTAGTGACAGTGTTGATGAAAAAATGTTTTAGTGGGTACCTAACACAGAGTATTCAAAGAGAAAACATAGTAAGTATCTTAATATTTTTGACTTATACTAGAACATGAAATCTTTTATTTTTATGAATGTTAAAGCTAGAGGCATTTAATATTATGAAATTATTAGTAATTAGAAGCAAGGGGCACTCAATAGTAAAGCATTAACAGTAAATTAGATTACCATGAAAATAAATGATCTAGAATGGATCATTATATAATTTTTCATCTATATTGGTACTTTATGAGTGGAAATATTAGAGGAATTGGTTTGCAAGACCCATTTTAGTGGCAAGTCCAAGTTTCAAAATTTGGGGTCTGGAACCTTCCAAATCCATTTTGAGGCATAAAACAACACTTTTTGGGTTAAAAGAATTTCAATAATATCTCATAATCCCTTTATTATATTCTACATACCGATACCTTTCCAATGATCCAAAAACCACCTCAATATGAGCTTGTATACAGAAGTTATGACTCTAACAAGTTGACCTACCTCGTTGACCATTATGGTACTGAGTGGATGCCACATCAACCTACATTAATCACACATGTGGGGATAGTAACATGGGAATTTAAATAATATTTTATAAGGTACAAAACTTATCACTAATTGAGGGTTAAGGAATGCAAAAACCCTAACCCTAGAAAGCTATCAGGCTATGTTAAATATTGAGCTACTAGGAAGAGAGGGGTTCCATTATTTAAAATTATACTTTTTCCATAGTTGAGAAAAGAATCCCGAGAGTGGGATTTGAGAGAATAATAAAGGAAGAAAATTAGTTTGTAGAAACCATCCAAGTCATAGCGTCAAAGACAATTCCATAGTGAGTTCCCCCTTTTCTTTGTTCTTGCATTTCATAATTGAAGAACAAAGATAAAAGCATAGGCCTCACCTTCTAGCTGGGTTTTCTCCCATTTTGGGTCTCCCATGATACATATTGTGTTCATTTGTGTGGATGGTGTGTTCATTTTCATATTTCAATTATTTTCGTAAATTTGAGCAATAAACTAGTGGTAATAAATATGAGATCTAAGGAAATAAACCCGCATAATAAAATATTTCAGCATAATGCAAGAATTTTTATGATGATATTTTCAAGTGGAATATTCAATGTAGTTTATAGATAAAGAAGTATGAGAACCTGATAAATTCAATCTGGGTTTTAAAAGAAAGAAGCAAAGTAACAGAGGAAGAAGGAGAAACTTATATGACAAAGGAAGAGGATCTAAGTGAGACATTGGTAGTAGTGAAACCAATAGATGAAACTAAAAGTAGGGGAGGGGAACCACCCTATGTGCCACACCCCTTGCACCCCCAAATTCATTATCATTGACTCCACTTTGGAATCAAAGGAGTAGCCTCTATCATAAAAAAATTCCTAGCTTATTTTTTGACAGTTATGTTGGTACATATGCCAGGATGACTTGGTACAGATCTAGGAAGATATATTTTCTTTATTAAGGCTTTGGTTCTCTATTATGGACATAAATGGTAAAAAAATGAACTTAGAAAAACTTATTTCTTTCAGTATTTTGGCTCAACTTTCTTCAAAAGTAAGGTACAATTTGAAATTATTTTACTTTTTTTAATCTATATACTATTAATAAATCTAGTAGCTAAATTACAAAGAAAAAAATTGAAAAAGATGTATTAATGATAATATACAACAACCTATCACTAGAGAGTGTGTGTTGCATATACTTTAGAAAACAAAGGAGTTTGTATTCCCATCCCTCTTGTGATATGATGTCCATAGTTAATTGATCCTCCATAATTGTAACGTACCCGACCACCCACAGGCTGGGCATTCTAACTTCAAGTCCCCTTCTAGACTAATTCGACTTCTTATCTAACTTAAATAACAAGGATGCATGAAATATACACATGCATTGATCAAGATTCATGCTACAACATAAAATAAATGAACCATATGATATGCATAACAATAACCAACAAGCATGCATATTATAAATGAGAAATTCATAGATAATTAAATACAGAGTGGAAATAAGATACATAGGTAAATAACATAACAGATAACACTTATCTTTTTTGAAACAAGGCACCACTGGCTGCAGACCAAGGACGTTCCACCCAACTGTAGACATGATTGTTCCAAGTCTCAACAACAGTGTCATCCCTGAGCTAGGGCTATGAATCCACGAGGATGGTTCCAGACTGTTACTTGTCTTCTTAAACTAGTCAGCACTCAAGCTCTCACAGGCTTCTCAACACCCACATCAATCCAAAGTACACCAGATCTATTCTACCCATCCTGCACAACCCAAGAGTGTGGACCCCCTTCTCTACCATGCAGTCCCTCAGGTTTTCCACCTCCTTCTAGAGCTCGAGTTCTTTTTGTAAATAATCTCCATGATGGGACTCTCAGGATTCATAGTTGTAAACAAAGATGAACACATAACAAAACATATCAGACATGAAGGTATTGATTAATGGCCATAATGCACTAGTAGTATCTACAACCAACAATACCATGGTTTCTCTTTAGCAGTTCAATTTCCTTTCCCAAGCCAAGACACAAATAGGGAAAGACGAGTGGGTGAAAGAATGAATGAACCTGGGAGTGAACGAAATTGATGAACAAAATGGTAAGGATATGTCTTGAACAATGATCGAGTGAGTGAATTAGACAAGAAAAGAAACCAACATAAGAACCAGAATGAGAATGGGAGTCTGAACCGCCAAATAGACCAAGGACATGTTTATGTAATTCTTGGAATTAAGGAACCACTTGGCCTTCCCCCTAAGAATCTGATGTAACTGTTATTCTCCATTCAGATAATAATGGGTAAATAAAAAATATGAAATAAACACTTATCCCCTCAAGTCCCCTCTCTTGTGGAATCCTAGCCCCCTATAACTCTTGTCCTTGTTCGCCTAGCAGCTAGCGATTTATTTATTATTAATAATGATCAAAACATTACATTTCCTAGGCACACTGGCCTCTTAATAATTGTTTAGGCACTCTGGCATTTCATAACTTAACAAAATACAATATTTAATATGGGGTTCAAAACCCGAGGTGTTAGATCCCCTTCCCCTTATTTTGGCACTATCCTCAGTGCATATACCAATGCAAAGATCAAAATCTCAAAATTTATTCAAAAATATGTGGGTACTCTGCCTGTATGGAATATTCATTCTTCCAGGTAGCATCTTTAGGACTGTAGCAGGTCCACTGGACTTTTAATAGCTCTATAACTCGATTCTGGATCATTTTTCTTTTTTTTCTTGTTCGACAACACATGTATTCCAACAGAGGATGAACACCTTTAGTAACCACTCGCATAACTAGATCAAATATCAACGCACCGATTTTTTCACATGGTAAAACCCCTATGGGGAAACATCCACGACCCCAAACAACATGACCACCTGGAGCAATTTATTAATGCAAAAGAAAAAAATTACAGAGAGATTTTACAAGATAATTTCTCACAATCGATCATCGAAAAATGACCCTCCATGCTCTTTAAATAGATATCATGGACCAATAGGGTATTAAGCCACATATCAATGGTCGTTAATATCGAGGAGAGTATGAAACGTCGAATCACTCTATGCCGGGAACATATTGTGACTGTCAAAATTCCTAACTACAAATGCATACTAATGCATACGAAAGAAAAACACTAAGAAACACACTTTTACCTAACGACACATTAGACCAAGTAGATATTAACTAACTCCTAAGTGTCTAAATATCCTAACATCCTCCCTTAAGAACAACTTGGGATAGGATTGAAGGATTTACAATATTGACATAATAGGATAAGGAAGGAGGCATTAGAACCTATCCCCACTTAATGACAACTTCCTGAACTCCTAACATAGATTGAATTTTGGAAAACTTCGCTTATGTAAGAGACTTTGTGAAAATGTATGCAACTTGATCTTCTGGAGGGAAAAAGAGCATTTCAATAACTTGATCATGAATGAGCTTTCTGATGAAGTGCATGTGTAGCTCAATGTGCTTGTTGCGATTATGTTGAACTGGGTCTTTGGCGAGCTTGATGGCACTCTGATTGTTGCACCAAAGGTTGGTCGGATGTTGTTGCTTGAACCCAAACTATGAAGGGATATGCAAAAGCCACAAGGCTTCCTGACTTTCATTTACTATTGCTCTATACTCTACTTCTGCTGAATAAAGTGAAATATCATGTTGTTTCTTACAGTCCCAAGTGACAGGTTCTGAACCAAGGCTGAAAACATAACCTGCAATAGAATTCCGATCATCAGGGTCGTCGGCCCAAACTAAATTAGTGAAACCAACCAATAAAGGAGTCCCCCTTGAACTGTAATGTATCCCGAAATGAACTGTACCACAAACATAGAGAAGTATCATTTTAGTTGCTTTCCAATGGATTACATCGGGTGTTTGCATATACCAGGAAACAAGACCAATAACAAAGGAAAGATAAGGATGGGTATGAGTCACGTATAAGAGGCTACCAACTAACTAATGGTACAAGGTGGCATCAACTTCAGGATAAATACAGGTGGTAGTAAGCTTGACTCCAAACTAGAAGGGAGAAGGGGCTGGTTTACAATCATCCATGTGAAAGAGAGGAAGAAGGTCACAAGCATACTTAGACTGGGAAAGAAAAATTCCTTCATTGGTTTGCAAAACTTGGAGGCCAAGGAAATAGTGCAAAAAGACTAATTCTACCATTTCAAATTTCTTCTTAAGGTTGGTTTCCACATGGTTTAAAAGTTTTGAGTCACTATCAGTAAGGATAAGGTCATCAACATAAAGGACAAGGATTATGAGATGGCTTCCTACTTTCTTGGTATAGACATTAGGATCAGAATGGCATCAAGAGAATCCAGTGTCAATAAGAAAGCTGCCCATTTTGGCATACCAATCTCGGGGAGCTTTCTTAAGACCATAAAGAGTTTTCTTAAGGCGACAAACAAGGACAGAGACATTATGGACACGGCTAGGAGGTTGTTCCATGTATATTTCTTCTTACAAATCTCCATGCAAGAAGGAGGATTTAACATCCATGTGATGGACCTCCCATTTATGTCAGACAACAAGGGCAAGAACAAGGCAGATGGAATTCATTTTGGCCACAGGGGAAAAGGTTTAATTATAGTCAATTCCTTCAACTTGGGAAAATCCTTTGGCAACTAACCGACCCTTGTGTGTTTCAACACTTCCATCTAATGCATACTTAGTTCTGTAGACCCATTTACATCTGACAAGTTTTCTTCCTTTTGGAAGTGGTACAAGATCCCAAGTATCGTTTTCCATTAAAGAATGAGACTCTTTATTCATTGTTGTATCCCAATATGGATGACCTGAAGCTTTTGAAAATGTATCTGGATCATGAGTCTCTGAAACCTAATCCAAAAGATAAGAGGCTTGTTGGAACTATGAACGTGTTTGACACTGATCTGAAGTATCACCGATAAGACCACCAAATGCTTCTCGTGTTGAACAGACCCATCTAGAAAGCGGTGGAACTGGTGTTGGTTCATGTTCAAAGGACTCATCTGGAGGAAGGTGAGTAGGTAGAGGTGGATTTTCATCCTCATTGTCATCATATGAAGAAGAAATCATAATAGGAACAAAAGAAGGCACAAACATCGAAGATGGATCAAAGGTCGAAGAAGGCACAATCACCGAATTAGGCTCGTAGGCCAAGAGTTTTTCATCAAATTTAACATCTCTTCTAATAATAATTTTATTACAATGTGGTTTATTAAGAAGTCTATAACCTTTGACATCTTCAGAATAACCAACAAATATACACTTCTCACTTTTAGGCTGCAATGCTTTCTTTTTCTCATCAAGAATGTGAGCCCATGTTATACTTCCAAATACACGGAAGTGACTTACATCTAGTTTAATTTTAGTCCAAGTTTCTTTCAGTGTTATATTTTTAAGAGACTTTGTGGGAGTGCGATTGACTATGTAATTTTCACAGTTGATTGCTTTTGCCCAATACTTTAGACTTAATACCTTAGATTGTATCATGCAATTAGCCATTTCTTTTAATGTGCAATTCTTTCTCTTAGAAACACCATTTTGTTGTGGTGTATATGGAACAGTTTGTTGCATTTGGATGCCTTGTATAGTGCAGTAACTTGTAAAATCATTTTTCACATATTCTCCTCCATTATATGTTTGTAACTTTTGAATTTGATGTCCATATTGCATTTCTACAAGGGCCTTGTAGGCCAAAAACTTGTCAAAAACTTCGCTCTTAAATTTTAAGAAGTAAACCCAAGTACGTCTGAAAAAATCATCAATGAAAGTTAAGAAATACTTTCACCCATAAAAACAAGGAGAAGAAAGTGAACCATACAAATTAGTGTGAACAAGCTGCAAAGGGCCCGAGCCGTGCCAAGGGGCACATTTGTCAAAATTTTCCTGATGATGTTTGTCAAGAACACAAATGACACAAACACCATCTCTGCATGAAACAGGAGGAACAATAGTTACCATTTGTTGATTACATATTTTTTGCAATGAGTGATAGTTTAGATGACCAAACCGCTCATGCCAAAGTTTTCGCAAGTCATCACTATGAGCAACAAAAACTGATGAAAAATATGATGACCCAAAGTTGTCAAACTTGTACAATCTGGTAATATCATCAGCAATTCTAGTTGCAACAACATGCTTAGTATCTTTTAGATCCTTGATTACAACTTGGTGAGGTGAAAAATCTACAGTTTTACCTTCACTTGAATGAGTGATTTGATATACTAATAGAAGGTTACAAGAAAGACTTGGAACACATAATACATCATTGAAATGACCATTATCTACTTGAATTGTTCCAGATCCTACAACACTAAGAGATCTATCATCACCAACAAATATTTTCTTGGTGTTACATTCATTTATAGAAGAAAATATGTCTTTATCCTTAGCCATATGATAAGATGCTCCAGAATCAATAAGCCACTCATAAGAAGAAGAAGTAGAAATTGTATTGAAGGAGAAACTAGAAGCGAAAAGTGCATGTCCATGAGAAGAAGAAGAAGAAGTAGAATCAATACTGATGTTATGCTTCTTCATCGTTGCTTCTAAAGCTGCCATCTTCTTGAAACATTTGGACTCATCATGACCATCTTTATCACAAAAGTTGCAATGTTTGTCAGTCTTCTTATTTTTATATTTTGCTCCTTTGTCACCATTAGGAGCTAAAGTTGTCTCTGCGGGTTTGGGACCCTTATGTTTCTTGTTTTTGTAGCGAGGATGTTGCTTCTTGGGATACTTGGGTTTATCTTTCTGCTGGGAAACTAAGGCTTTTTTGGAGGTACATGCAGTGTTGATCACTCCAATTTGTACATGATTATCTTCCTCTCTAATCAAAGAAGCACAAAAGGAATCAAGAGTGGGCTTTTTATAAGCTTTCCCTATAGCCTCTCTCATGGAATAAAAGGTATATAGAAACAGATAATATGCACTACCTAGATTAGAAAGAATAATATAGATGCAACACTCTTCCTCCATTTCTATCTCACATTCTTCACATAAAATTCTGAGTGTTTTAAACTTAGATAGATACTCTCCAATGCAAGAAAAATCACTTGGACTTAAGGTCAGTATTTGATTTCTAACCGTTGTGCTCGAATAATATTAAGTTTACCAAACACAGATTCAATCTTTTCTCAAGATTCATTGGGGTCATCAATTTCTTTAGGGTGGAACCTTAAATCAAGAGAGATGGACATTCTGATTAGTCCACGTGCTTCGTCACTTCTATTAGCCCATTTGTCTTTCTTATCATCATCAGTGGATGTTTTTTCCTTTCCCAAGGTAATCTGGTACAAGCCTTTACTTCTTAATAAATCTTCCATATGATATTTCCATTGGAAGTAGTTGGTGTTGGTAAGCAAGAGATTACTTGTAGAAGCCATATTAAATATGTAGATAATATGAATTTAAAAACTGAAAATGACTATCTAGATGGAAATATCTCAAAAATTTATGCGGTTTTAAAAACAACGGCACTGAAGACGGACTTCGGATGTGGGAGTTATGTCATTTTAAAAAAATGCATAAACGGTAACCAAAGGACCACGTGATAGTGTAAGTTGTTTTATGAAGTGAACCACTTTTATAAAGAGAAGTGGGGATCACTTTTACAAAGAAGTTAATTTATAAAAGAAAAGGTTAGATATCGATGACAACAAGGGTTAGATCTCAGGTAGCTTACCCGGAAGATGCACCTTTTCCTATCTGTTTCTGATTTGTCGAGATCAAACAGGGTGCGGAGAAAAGAGAATACGTAGATATAAAATATTAACAACCTGGAAATAAATAATACAAAACAGAAATAAAACCAAAATAATACTCTGCAAAAATTTTAAAAATGAGTATGCAGGATTTATGCCTCTAGATTTGACTGAAATGGTTGTATCTTGGTAAAACAGAAACATTTTAGAGTGAAATGAAAATTCTTCATATATGAAACAAACGCTCCAGAAATGATGGAACAGTCTTCTCAGCCCCAAAATATATTGAAATGACATAAAATGGATATGACGAAACTCGGCTTCACGATCTCAATCTACAATAAGAGAGGTTCTTCAAACAGGCTTTGATACCATGTTCGACAACACAGGTATTCCAACAGAGGAAGAACACCTTCAGTAACCACTCACATAACCAGATCAAATATCAACACACCGATGTTTTCACATGGTAAAACCCCTACAGGGAAACATCCACGGCCCCAGGCAACACGACCACTTGGAGCAGTTTATTAATGCAAAATAAATAGATTACATAGAGATTTTACAAGATATTTTCCCACAATTGATCATCAGCAAATGAACCTCCGTGATCTTTAAATATATATCATGGACCAATCGGGTGTTAATCCATAGATCAATGGTCGTTAAAATCGAGGAGAGCATGAACTTTCGGATCACTCGATGTCGGAAACATATCGGGACCGTCAGATTTCCTAACTACAAATGCATACTAATGCATACTAAAGAAACACACTAAGAAACACACTTTTACCTAACGACACATTATACTAAGTAGATATTAACTAACTCCTAAGTGTCTAATTATCCTAACATGTCCAATATTTTCATCGGTTGGACTTAAAATTCTCCCTTGGTATCTACCTGAATCAGATGCCAATCAATAACATGGTTAGGGTCATGTACATGTGTTTTTAGCAAAGGGACATGAAATACATTATGCACATTCATGGAAGCAGGCAATGAAATCATGTAATGTATGCAACTGGCCCTATTCTATCCAATATCTCAAAGAGACCACAGAATATGGCTACCATCTTTGTACAACTACCCAACTTCAAAGATCTCTTCTTTGGATTCACTTTTAAAAACACATGCTCCCCCACTTTAAATTCTCTAGTTGTCATGTTCTTATCTGCATACAATTTTTGTCTATCTTGAGTTGCCTTTAAATTCTTCTTAATTCTAACCATCTAGTCTTCCATATCCTTGAACAATTCTGGCCCATGTACCACTCTGTCTGTTGAGTTGTCCCAACTCACTGGAGTAATGCATTTCCTTCCATACAAAGCTTCAAATGGGCTCATTCTCAATGAATCTTGATACCCACTATTATAGAAAAACTCAACCAAGTGCAAGAAATCTTATCACTTAGATGGATTATCCATCACATACATTCTTAACATGTCTTCAATTATTCGGTTGACTCTCTTTGTCTGCCCATCTGACTGTGGATGGTATGTTGTGTTAAATTTCATATTTGTACCAAATCCTTTAAATAATCCCCTCCATAAATTTGAAGTAATCTCTGTGTCTCTGTTCGAGACAATTTTCCTAGGTATCTCATGCAACCTAGCAATCTCCCTCATGCAAATTTATGCAATATTAGTTGTTGTATGAGTCATTTTCACAGGAACATAATGAGGATCCTTTTTCAATTTATCAAACACTACCATGATTGATCATGTTGTCTTGTTGTACTGGGAAATTTTGTTATAAAGTCAATGGTTACAACTTCCCATTTCTTCTATGGAATTGGTAAGAGTTGTAGCAAAACCATTGGATGCCTATGATCAACCTTCAATCTCTAACATTCCATACATATGGTGATGTAATCAACAACATCCCTCTTCATTCCTTTCCAAAAGAATTGTCTTCTTACTGTTGCAATTATTTTCTGGTAACCGGGATGTCCAACATATGGAACATTATGCATTTATGTTAATACCAAATACCTGAGTTCTCCAGAACTAGGAACATAAATTCTATTTGTATGCATAATTATCCCATCTTCCTTCATCTCATACTCTTTCATTTTTTGTTGTAAGCTTTATTTTACCTGTAGGTAATGTTGATATGTGAAAACATCATACAAAATATTTCTCTTTAAATCTAATTGATGCATACTAACAATTGTAGCATGCACGAGATGTATTCTTCTACTAAGTGCATCATCAAATTTATTTTCCTTTCCTTTGATATGCTTGATATCAAATTCGTATTCACTTAAAAATTCTAGCCATATTATTTTCCTGGCATTAAAAGTTGGTTGTTCAAAAAGATACTTCAAACAACTGTGGTCTTTTCTTAATTCAAATCTCTTTCCCTTGAGATAATGCCTCTACAGTTTCAATGCATGAACAATGGCAGCAAGTTCCAAGTCATGTGCAACATAGTTCTTCTCATGTTATTTAAGATTTATAGACTCATAACCAATTACATGTCCATTTTGAGTGAGGACTCCATGAAGCCCTTCCTTACATGCATCTTTACATACCACAAAACTTTCATTTGGGTCAAAAATATTTAGAACAGGTGCACTAGTAAGCAATTCTTTCAACAGATTAAAGTTCTGTTCACACTTAGATGTCCATTCAAATTTAATTCCCTTCTTTTTCAAAGAAGTGATGGGATGAGAAATCTTAGAGAAACTTGCTATAAATCTTCTATAGTAACTAGATAACCCCATAAAATATATGAATTCTAAAAAACAAATTGGGTGTTGGCCATCCTCTAATGGCTTCAATATTATTTGGGTCGATTGTTCTACCCTATTTTGAAATAGTGTGTACCAAGTAATGGATATGCTCTTGATAAAAATAACACTTACTAAGCGTGGCATACAATTGATGTTCCCTCATCATTTGCAATACCAATATTAGGTGATGTTCATTCTCTTCCTCTGACATAGAATAGAAAATTATGTTGTCCAGGAATACTATGACAAACTTATCGAAGTAATTTCTGAATATGCCATTCATTAAGCACATAAAGACAACTGGTGCATTGGACAGTCCAAATGGAACCACTACAAATTCATAATTCCCATACCTAGTGTTGAGGAGTTTGAGATCCCTTTAACTCAACAGTAGGAACCAAACCTGCCTTAGAGGTCCAATTAGACGCTGGAGCATTTGATGGGTGGACATTTTCTCCAGATCTTTTGATATAGCCAATTTATCGATGGGATTTACTTAGTGATTGACAGGATATCTTTTTTTGAAATTTCCTCCTTTAGATTAAACGTTCTCTTTTGTATTTTGTTTTATTAGAAGGGATTCTTAACTATTGAAGAAGACTGGCCTGGGATAACCCTCGTGCTCTAGTGTGCAGACAATGATATTCACTCCTATTACAAGTCTAGTAATAATACGTCAACTTGTTGGTATTTCAATAATGACTAAGATACAATTATTGAAAGAAAATACACATTCAATAAGATGAGTGCAAGAAAAATAGTTTCCTTAGCTCTACCATCAATCACATATTAACACAACGATTCGTTTTTCATCATTTAGAACAAAAGAACTATTAAAGTACTAAAAAATATATCTTATCAATAGATTCAGAAACTCTTACTCATTACAACAACAACTACTGAAATAAAAGTTGGAAGTAGTTCCTCCTCAATCCAATCACATAACGCCTTTGATGAAAAACAAAATTTTTTCACTGGTTCTAAAAAGAACTTCTTAATTAAAGTTGCTCAGAAATAATTCTTTACAATTCTAAAAAAGAGGGTCTTTTCCCCAAAACCATCGACCCCTTATAAAAGGTCAATCCCCCTATTTATACAGAATCACTAACTAAAGATAGTTGCTACAAGTTTGTGTTAAGTAAAACAAAATATTGCCACATCGCACTTGATCTCTTTGTTCTCTAGAAATCATCTCATGGTTTTACTAGAGTGGATGACTCTTCTCGTATTTTGACCAATTGATGAAGAGATCCTCCCATGTGTTAGTATACATGAATCTATGTTGGTCCATTAGGGTTGAAAGGGTTTCCTTCACTTCTATTGCTCATTCTCTATATTTGATGACTTTGACACTTAAATGTTGCAAAGCTGCACAAGCCTTGATTGGATGTTCCATAAACTTTTTTATTTGACTCGGTGTCATGCTTGTCACTTACGTGATCTCCACTTCCCATGCTGAGTCATGTTCTTCATGTCATTTGACTATGTCATGCAAGTCGACAAAGTATTCACGTGAGCCAAACTCTGGGAGGCCAATGTATTTCATCTCTCGATTGATCTTTTCCCAACTTATTTCACACTCAACCCACCTCTTGTGTATCTCTTGCTGAGGTTCCTGGACCATACTTACCAAGTATTCAAGATGCCTTCCTGATATGGGAGATGCTGCTATCCATCAACACTTGAATGTCATGCTCCTCTGTGTCTCGACCCTTCTGCACTGCATTGATGTAATCGATTCGTTCTATATATTGGTATGCATTTTCATACCATCTATCCACGTCCTTACAGGTTTCTATTCCATAAGGGAATATTCTTGATAATTGACTACACATGCATTGAAGATATGTATTTCGCTCGTGAGCTTTGCATGTGCATCTTGGAACTCACTCTTCAGAAAAATTGTGGCCTGCGTTGAGTCTTGGTAATATTTTACTAGATGGTGCAGATGGTCTAGCTCCTTCTGTGTGGTGGCCAAGTCCTTTTCATCTCTCTTTGCTTCATCCATCATGGAATCAATGATAGCCATCCTTATTCCAATGAGCTCATATGTCTTTGCACTTTCTGTGTTGAGCAACTTCTCTTTCATGGTGATGAGAATCGAGCTATCCAGCGTGAACCTTCTTTTCTTAGTGGTCCTCCTCATGATGGATTTCCTCTTCCTGTCATAAGAAATCACATGTATATGAGAAACCTTATCAACGGGCTCAAGAATGTGTTGGTCTCCCTAAGTCAGAGTGTTTCCCAAGCATCCTATTGTATGTATTTTCTCTAGGATCAACTCTTGTACTTATTTGATAGGGGAAACTATCATATGTTCTAATGGCTTGAAATATATCTAGTGTTCATTCACTGGTGAGGTATTGACCAAAATTGAAGAGATAGTGACAGGCTAAATACTTACTTGGTGATCCGCTATTGAGGTGTTGATCTCTAGCTGTTGCAATTCCTCTTTTTTTCCACCTGAACCTAGCTCATCCCTGGAGTTGTCTTTCTAGGTCCCCGATAGGTCGAGAAGTTCAGTGTTTAAGGTACTCTCAGCCTCATGGTATCCTTACATAGGGTTTGGAATTGATGCGACGGGGTTTGGAGCAGATGCTCCCCCTAGTTCTTTCTCCTCTATAATTGGTATCAGAGTTATAAGAGAGACATATGAACTCTCTTCATCATCATAGATAGTAATTACATCAAAAAGGGTATTAGGCACACCCGTTTCACCTGGTGTTCTTGGAATCTCATGCTGGGTTGGAATGGTCACCGACGATCTAGCCTGTGGTGATGGAACTCTGGGATTTTCCAAACCGATGGTTTCCTCCAATGGGGTTGACTCCGATCCATTTAGCTCCTCTCTGACATTTCTTGGGTCAGCCAAGGTGATCCTCATAGTTTCTAATAGTTGAGGATCATTCTCTATATACTATATGACTCATTGGTCTTCTTCTAATAACAACATTCCCCTCCTTTGTGGATTTGTGGCTTTTGCTGCTCTGTTCTCTTCTCTAACCCTAAGGGATTCTTGAGCCATTTTTTCTATTGTTTCTACTTGCTAATCCATACTCATAGCTTTGAATCTAGTCATGTTTGGGTTATATTTTATCTATAGTACCTCCTTCCATTCCTGCGCACATTTTGTAAATATCTCATCTTCAAACTTTTCATGTGCATATGGCCACCAACAAGATACTTGTGATGCATGTTGGAGAACTAGGCCTTTAGGTTCATGCTTGCGAAATAATCATGTCGAGAACCTGTATCCCAGCTGGCTCAAACCCTCTTTTTTATCTTGCGCAATATCCTTTACTATGAAAAACCCTACATGGAAACCATAGAGTATGAACACTCGTTTCTTGTCATTAACCAAAGAGGCATTATAGCCCTGCAGGGTGGTCTGGTAACAGATTTATCCTACGACGAGCCGGTCTGGAATGTGAGAGGGGAGTAAATGTGGTGGGTCGGTGGCTGCAAATACCTTGATATAAGTTGTGGTTTCTTCTAAGTACCACTGGCCTACTTTTGAAAACATTTTCTTGGCTGCTAAAGACATTCTTGGGCAACCTGAGCTATGAATTCATCAGAAATGAGAGAATAAGATTTCTTGTACCTGTTTTCCCATAGTATGTTGAAGTATACATGTACAAGTAGATGTGTGACATGCCAACTTAGATTCATGTCGGCGAAGACATTCCTTGTGCATATCACGTCTAGCAGATATGAATCCATGTGAAAAGAGGGTGCTTCTCCCTCCTTTGGTGTTTGAGCGTGCAATATATTGGTGCTCAATTTCTTGGAGATGATTTCTCCCCAGTTGAAACTACTCCCAGAAATATCCATAGTGTATGCCAGGGGCATCCATGCCTTTGACAACTTAGTGCAATATTTTTCCCTGTATAATCGAAAAATTAGAGCTATTAAGTAGATATATGGCTCCTTTAGATTTTTTTTCCCGTACCATCGGTTTCTCCGGTTTGTGAATTTCTTGTCCTCTTTCCACCAAGAGGCCATTAATCGGCTAGTGTCATGGAATTCATAAAACTTCAACATGAAAATTTATGTGTTCAATTGTTCCTCTGGGTCCCTGATCTTGTAATATTTCTGGACCTCTATCGGGAGAAAAACTCTGACACATCCGCCATTCTCATCATTTATTAGGAACTTATGCATGTCTATATGATAAATTATCCAACCTAGAGTCTCAATGAAGGGAAATACTAGGGTTCGACAAGCTACCATATGCAAGCACAACCACCAGATATTCAGAAAAACCTGGTCGTCAAGTGCCCTTACATATGCATCGTTGTGGGGGATAAACTCTAGGTAATCTTCCCAGTTAATTATGTTGAACAAATTTCCTCATTGTGGGAGCATTATCTTTGATCCAGTGGTTTCTTCTATATCACCAAAAGAAGGGGGCTAAGAAAATTCCTTCTTATTCAATGTTTTGATGACCGGTTCTGCTCTAGGAGAAAATTCCAACTGCCTCACAGCGCCGAGAGAAGACCCTTCACCAACCTCTGCTTCCTTCAATTTTGATTCCCTTAGCGAGCGTCTAGTCGTTGGCTTCCTTGGAGGTTTTTTTTACTGTAGAGAGAACACCGTTAGACACCCGTGTTGCAGATAAAATGTTGATACATAAAAATAAGACCACTTAAATGATAGAATTATTACATACCTTTTCTTCGCACTAGCTTAACCTAGTTTTGAAATTATGAGAATCAAGCGCAACTCTTGAGACACTCTCTTCACTTCTTCAACTGCTCTGGAAATGAGAAACTTGTGTGAAAAATGTTTGGGTTCAAAACTATCTTACTTATTTAAACAGAGATAATACTTACCTTGTCAAATTCATTATTCACGATTCTACAAAATCTACCACCAGATCAACAGTATGCTCGAGATTTGAATGTATTCATAGGTTGTAGACGTAGGCACAAGCTAAAATGTGGTTCATCGACGATTTCAAATTCTCATTGTTTGATCGGTGCACAGGATAGCAATGTATGCGGAGTGAAACATTAATTGGCCTATTAAATGGTAGAATATGATCTTATTTTGTGTTGAAAATGTCCCATCGTTCCACTAATTTAATGGGTGGATCAGGAGTCAGTGCTTTTCTTTAGACAATGTGTGTTGATATATCTTGGAAAAAAATCCGATGCTGATCCATATTGTCTTACAACAATGATGTGGAAATGTTGGCCTGGAAGTGTGACTAGGACATGGGGAAACCTAAGGTGACTTGGGATTAAGCTAGGTCATACGAAATGTCTACGTGGAAAATACACGTGGCATTTGAGATTGGCTTCTTTGTTTAACAATGTTATTAGGAATCGGGGATTTTCATTAGATAATTTTTTTTTAAAATGGGTCCTACCCTAGCGATGTCAAAAAAGTATCAAGGATCAACGATCGATGATAAGGTTAAACAAGTGTTCCCGGATTACCCCCTCTAAACTTGTCGATGCCGAAAATGCATCAGGGATGGGTGATCGACGATGTGTTAATGTGAAAATTTCCATGATTTAAATCTTTGAGATTTCACTGAACCCGAAAAAAAGCATCAGTAATTGGCTATCGGAGGTTCATCATGGCCCATGTCAATGTTTATCTCTCTCATATTTCACCGACGTTGATGGGAAATCGATCGTTTCCTTAATCTTCTTTGCGAACAACCGGTGCAAATCTACTCTATTTTTTACCGATGTCGACGATACATCGATGATCCATGATTATTGTTACTATGTGGTCATTTTACTTTCTCATTCTTTTTCAAGGTCGAACATAAGCACATGGGTCACAACTTTAGATGTGGATCCTTAGTTAAAATGTCAGGTTCTTTTTTAGACACAAAGGTTTCACTATGATAGGCCCAAATAAATCCAATCTTGATCGATGATGAGACATGGAAACACACTTAACGATGGCTACACAATTGACTCAATTCAAAAAGAAGGACAAAAAAAAACAAGTGGTAACCAAAAGAGAAAAAATTTCATAAAATATTTTAGGGTGTGTTGAGTGCTCAACAAATGGTGATTCTCTGGGTGAAAGAAAAATCTCTTCTCCCTTCCAGCTTAGCTCATGCAGAAGCTAATTGAGAAACTAAATGGCTTCACTTTTATCAGAATATTTCCTATCCATGTGTGTCCAATTTCTCGGGTTCGTGAATCTGGGTCCACCTATGGAGTTTATCCCTTACCCCACCTTTGTTCCTCTTGACTGTGACCCACGCCCCTCTTTGAAAATATCTAGTTAAGGAATTCACTGGCTTGAGGCCATTTTAGTTATCAGTATTCACTCGCTATGGTGTTTCTCCGCTTCCAAAGAGTGTCCATAGCCCCGACTAATTCACCCCCATGTCACAGACCTTTCTCTGCTACCAACAAGCATCCATAGCCCCTGCGGAGTTGTTGGTGTCCAGGTATGAATGATTTATTCACCCTTTTTCCTACATTAATTTATCAATCCGAGTGCGTATCCTTTCAAGGGAACGCGCAAGGTATATGCAGGGGAAAGATTACAATTCTTTCTAGCCAAGGGTTCATGATTAAGATTCAAAACATTATTGTCAAATGGATTAACTACAACTTCCGAAATGTACTCATAAAAATCACACGCTGTAACAACAAGCATAAACTAAGAAATAACACACTATAACAACAAGCATAAAATGACAAATAACACACTGTAACAACAAGCATAAACTGGTAAATAACACACACAGGAAGATGCAACACCTGATCAGAAGAGTGGGCCCAACTCTCTGATCAGGGCTATGCTGGTCACAGCGAAGATGAAGACAGCAAAATAGGTAGTGTTTTATAAATATGAAAAATGTTATTACAATCTCAATGGGGACATCCCTAGTTACAGGAATAAACTGTCTTTTATACATCAAAAGGGAGAACAACATCTTTCCCAAAAACATGGTAACCGTATCCCCAAAAATATGCATTAGTTGGAACGACACCAATACCAGATGGACAGGATCAATGAAATCCCCAAGATGGTTCAGGGATCTGTGACTCCAAATGCGTGGCCTCTTTATGGCTTGGTTGTTGCTGTGAAGAGTGGATCTGTTGCAGGATGAATCCCTGGTCCTATTCTCCAGAAGCTGCGGTCAAACATTCATTTTAGTGTTGTGAATAGGAAAAAATCCGTGAGTTTTACTTCATTAATAAAATATTCCAATAGACAAGGTAGGGGTAATTACCTCACAGATTTAGCATAGTAAACATAGGTAAATAAGTGTAAAAAGGTAAAAAAGGTAATGGAAATGTAGCAAACAATATAGCTCTATTTGGTGCCCAACATCTCCCCCCAACTAGCCTTCTACATGCCCTCATGGAGTTCACCACTTCCATAGGTCTGGATTTCGCTGACTGTTGGCTTTTTGAAAATGGACGAGATCATATTCTTCGGCCATCTTTGTTCCTGGAACTTTAAAACCATCTGAGAGGTGGACGTCTTCCCACCAATCTTTTGGGATGATATACGCTAGAGTGTAATCTTCTACTAGCAACCAAATAGTGGGAAACTGGAAATGGAGTCCCATCCATTAGATCCTGCTTGTTCAGACACATGCCACATATCTGGGCACTCTGGGGAGCACCCACGAAAAATTTGGTGCCCCAAAAGGTTCCCTATTCTGGACAGCTATAGGTGTCATCATCCACCTTTTCTGATTGCAATCAAGGGCTTCTTCATGAAATGTGACTATTTACTTAACACAAAGATCAAGGCACCAATTTTGTGTCCTTAGCATTCTGTCTCTATTCACCTCAATTCCCAAAAAGGTGTTGTGTTTATTGAACATGGTGACTGACCTCTCAGGTTCTCCTCTTACCATAAATGAATTTGTAACCTGGTTAGATTCAAATGTGTTAAAAGCCTTCTGCCATCTGATCTGGTTGAAAGTGTAAGAGGTGAGGGATCTTAAATGGATGTCTCCCACATACGGGACCGGATTGAAGTCTTTGTCCATACCTAGCAGATATCCATGTAGGTAAAATTCACACAACAAATGTTGAGTTGGCACGTTGTGGTACCTCATTATTCGTAGGAATTGTACACCATTTTCTATCTTATAACTAATCTCATTTTTTATGTTCTCCATGCATAATAGAATAAAATGTTCATGTAAGAATAAGGAATAACTAGAAGCAGGGGGGAGACATGCCATCACCTCTTGCGCCAAACTAAACATTTTCTCTTTATCCATTTTCAACTCTGCCACTTTCTTTTCTAGTTTCTCCATCTTGAGCCACTGCTTCGCATGCCTTAATCTCATGATGTCTATACGCTCCACATATTCAAAAATAGTTGTGGAGGCTCGTTCCTGTGTTCTTCTAATCTCGTTTTGATACTGATTCGCAGTAGATTTCCAAGTCTGCACTTCGACCGTTAAGGCATGCTCACGGTCTTCAAACAATCGCTCGACCAGGTCTGTTTGAGTAGCAGTAGAGGTTATGGCTGCCTGGTCCGTCTGAGTCTGTGTTTCTACTCCTATGGTCTTGGACTTTCTATATTTCTAGTTGTATTTCTTCATCTGCTCCTACAATTTGTGTACTTGTTTCCTTAGTTTCCTGACCTCCATCTTAAACCGCATTGTCTCCTTAAATTGTGGCTGATGTTTTTGTTTGACTGGGAGTCTTACGACCTTCTCACCTATTTCTTCCATTGGCTCATTCATCGAGACCGCTTCTCTTGGTCCCTCCTCTTCACCTACAACTATTTCCTCTCAAAATGTTGTGTGCTCTCCATGACCGGTGGTGTCCTTGCGATATGCTCTCCTGCTAATGTATCTGTTTGAGTATAATCCACCCCACACAGTTGTGGATTTTGTGATATAATTGGAGGAATGGCAAGGTCTTCTTCTGTACACCGAAGGGAATGAGTTCTCCTTGCTCCTCTTGGAATAAAGGAGAAAAAGGAGAACTGGCAGGGATCTTTAATATTCGGTCCTGAGGTCGACACCGGTTCTTATGGTTCAGCGCCAACCTCACGTCCTAGTTCTCCCAACACTTCTTCCATGGGCTCTATGGTCGGGGTGGTCACGACCTCTTCTTCATTCTGGTTATCCTCCTCCATCGACTCCATGGTGAGAGGAGGTTCCTGTGGAGTACCCTCAGTCGCAATATCAATCGATTCACTCGGTCCTGTCTGTTGTGACCCCGCTTCTATGGTTTTCATGCTATCAAATTGCTCTGCTAGTTCCAAAGGCGAAACTGGTTCTTATGGGATAGCCTCGGTCATGGTACTAGTGGCCTTTTCTGTGTCAACTTCTGCATCTTCCATTGGTTCCATGTTTTCCTCTTGCTCTTGGGGAGTAGCCTCTTCTTCAAATGCTTCAGCTTCCATCTCCATCTTTTCCAGTTCCTCCTGGTCAACATAGTCATCTTCGCCTGCATTTTCCTCCTCCGTAGCTTCTGGTTCATCTTCCTTAGCAGCCACAGTGGCTGCTACTTCTTCCTCTATGGAATCCCAAAACAGTTCCCACGGGATTGGGATTTGTCTAAGGGCCTTCATTACTAACAGCTGAACCAACCCATGGTGGGTGATGGTCGCCAATACCTGTCACAACTCTTGAGCTGAATGTGCCATTAGCTGAAGGCTTCTCAATAAGAAATAAGGCACATTCAGTGAAAAAGCCTCTGATTGGGGAAATCACAAGTGAGTTAGTATTCAAAGATGGTATTTGAATATGGTGGAGTATCTCCCTTCGCAAGTCATATATCTCATGACGAATTCTGCTACTTCCTTCCATGGATGTGGCAGCGAATTTTAGTCATATCCTCGACCCTTTTTCATAATGGTTTCTCCTGCCTGTAAAAAGGCTTCGGGAAAATCCGGAAGGACAGACCTTCTTGAAAACCATCGTTGTTCGTTTGGAGGGAGCCCACTGACTTCTGCGATGGCTTCCTCTGTCACAGGAATTTCAATTCCGCGGACCCGAGATCTTCCTTCTCTCAAGTTGAGTGTGAATTCTGTCGCAATTTCTTCGTTCGATCCTTTCAATTTGTCAAAGTAAACATTCCAGCCCGCATTCTCAAAGACCTGTCATACCTCCTGATTATTCTGAAATATCATTGTATCTTCAGGTTCATGCCGCATAGATCATCCACCCATTGTTGCAAAGGCGGAGTTAGCACGACGAATGCAGTTAGCTAGTAGGGGAAAATGACAAGGCTCCAAACCTTTGGCAACTAAAATAACGTCATTTCGTTTTTAGGGACAAAGGATAAAATAGTGCTGCTATGTTTGGAAATGATGATAGATTGTGGTGGTACTATCATAAATTTAATGCATCGTGTTGGGGAGGTGACTGACTATGACTTTGCGCGTACGAGTACGCATTTCGACATATCAAGTTATGATTACGGAGTATCGAAATCATTAGATTTTTTTTTATGAGGATCGTGTGTCATAAATGTTTTTTTTCGTGGTATGTCATCATTTGTTATGACGGTTCTCCCCCCTAGCTTAATTACGATCGTCCACGGCACATTTTGATGTCTGTTAATAGAGTAGAATAAAAGTAAAAAACATTGTCAAAAACGAGAATGGAAGGCATCCCAAACCTTGTGATCAACTTTTGTTCTATGAATTGGATTACATCCTTTTCATTCACATGAGTCAGAGGGATGGCCTCTTCCCATTTCATAAAACAGTCCATAGCAGTCAGTATATATTTATGTTGTTTTGAAGAACTCGTGGTAATATCCCCTATGACGTTTAACCCCCATTGCCCGAATCATCTAGATATGGTCACCGGCTGGAGTGGGACAACTGCTCTTTTTTCTCTACTAGCTCTCATTTGACAAGATTTACAGTTCCTAGCATATGTATGAGCATCCCTAAATAGAGTAGGCCAGTAATAACGAACTCTTAATATTTTGTGATATGTGGTATTTCCTGCAAAGTGTCCACCTAGAGGACCATCATGGATCTCCCTCAAAAACTTTTCTACATCTTCACATTCAATACATATCAAGATTACTCCATAATAATTTATGCGGAAAAGTACTGAATTTACAAGGCGATATCACGTAGATTTTAGCATAATAGCTCTCCTTTCCTTATGGCTTAGGTTTTCTGGGAAAGTCCCATGATCCACGAGGTATATCAATTTTCCATACCAATATTCTTTCCCTGGGGGAATGTATAAAGCTTCACTAGACCATAATGCTAATTCATTCTCCCACCCGAGGTATTCATTTATTTGATCTTGGGCTTATACAACCAGTTTACACAATCCTTGTCCCTTTACTAATTTGGCAGGTTTTATATCTAGATCAAATTCTTGGACAACTTCCATCCAATTTCCCCTTCTCTCCCCCATCTCCAGTTGAGTGAATATGGATCGAGCTATGGGATGAAGCATGATGACTTTGGTGTGATTTTTTAGGATGTAAGATCTGAAATGTTTTACTTATTTTTACACAAAATAAGCTTGTTTGTCTATAGAAGGGTAGTTCAATTTGGATCCTTGGAGATTAGTGCCCATAAATGATACCATAGTCTCATTTTTATCATCATCCTTCTGGGTCAATACTGCATCTAAGGATTGGTCAGAGGCGAAAGTATAGAGGAAGAAATATTTACTAAAGTTGGGACTTCGTAGCACCAGATATTGAGATATTACAGTCTTGATATTGTTGAAATAATTTTTTCGCTCGTCATCCCACTTAAAATATGCATTCCTGCAAATCATTTTTTGTAAGGGTTTGACAGTTTCGGCGAAATCGGGCGTGAACTTTCTCACAAAATTAATTTTTCCAAAGAAGGATTGCATAGCCTTTTTGTTATGGGGAAAGAGAAGTTGAGCTATTTCCTTTATTCATTCAGGATCTATACAAATTCTTTCTTGAGATATAATATGACCTAGTAGTTTCCCTTCGTCGACACCAAAGATAGTTTTCTTAGGGTTTAAAGATATTCCATATTTCCTACACCTTTCAAAAATCTGGGTTAGATGTTGGATGCGGTCCTCTTTGTTCTTTGAATACATAGTCACATCGTCCAAATATACTACTACACATTTTTTAATCAATCCTCGAAAAGCTACGTCCATGGCCCTTTGGAAGGCTTCACCTAAATTAATCAATCCAAAGGGCATGCATTTATAAGAAAAATTTCCCCACTTGGTTCGGAAGGTAGTCTTCAATTGGTTTTCCTCTGAAACTAGGACGTGGTTATAACTTCAGAAACCATGTAGAAGGGAAAAAATTTTAGAGCCAGACATAGTCTGCAAGAGATGTTCCATGGGTGGGACTGGGTAGTTATCCTTTTTTGATGCTCTGTTAAGGTTTCTGAAATCTACACACAGGCGAATCTCCCCATACTTTTTTTTTACAAGAACCAAATTTGCTACCCGGGAAGAATGTTTGATCTAGAAAATAATCTTAGCATCTAACAACTTCTTTAGCTCTTGGTATATCAGGTGTTCCAGAGATGGATGGTACTTCCTGGGCTTTTGTTGAAAGGGTTTTACTCCAAATTTTAATGGGATTGTGTGTTGGATAATGTGAGTGTCATTAGTTTTTAATTCTCCATAGGGCCATGCAAAGACATCTTGATATTCTCTAAAAAGTTTGAGATAATATTTCTTGTCTTCTTTAGACACTATTTTACCTAGATTTACATTCTTAGGGTTTTCTAAGGTTCCTCGGTTTATAGTCTCATATATGGGACATGAACTCCCTGTCTTAGTGTTCCTTGACCCTTTAAATCTTTCCCTCAAGTTGAACATGTTCTCCAAATTGGATACCCCTTTCGGTATCATGTGAAACCTTGGTTTATTATTAGAGTGATATGTTTCATTCTTCAGTTCATGGAAATCGCTTTCTGCCAATTGATCTTGGAATACCTCATCATCAATAGTCAAATATTTAAAATTCTCTTGATTAGTTTGAAAATCTACAATATGTTCATCTCCTTCAAAAACCTTCCAAATAGAAATATTGTTGGGTACTAATGGTTTGTAGAGTAGTTCCACAATGAACCTAGAGGCTTCATAATATTATAAATGGGATAACCTTGAGGCTGCAGTGGCTAGGGAATCATCAAGAGTATTCTTTGTCTTGGGAACAACAGTAATATTTAAGGCCTCAAAATGTTATATTATTCTATGCACCTCTTGTTGGTAATTCCTCAAATGGGGTGAATTGCAATGGATAGTATTCTTCACTTGCCTAACAATAATTTCAGAGTCCCCAAAATTTTTTAGTTCTTTAATGTTTAAGTCTATGTCTTTCTTCAGTCCTTGAACTAGATCTTCATACTCAGCAGTGTTATTGGAGCATTCAAATTCTAGTCTGCAGGATAGGAAATTTCACTTCCCCTTTGGGTCAGTGAGGATACATCCTGCTCCCAACCCTTCTTGTGATTTAGACCCATCAAAGTACAACATCCAAACTTGTGAGAAAAAATTAGCAACTTCTTCAGGCCTAGTTATTTTCTCATCTCTATATACCTTATCTGTTGTTTCCAACAAAGGTTCCTAACAAAAGATGATTTCTTATTTTGTTTCCAGTAGATTCGCTTGAAAATTGATTTCGTAGTTTTGAGTGAGAGGTACATTAGAGGAGAGAGGAGTGAAATTTTTGAAATCCGAATCACATGAGTAGTTTCCTAGCACAGGAAAATATGTTGACGAGGGTTCGTTGAAGAATTCTAAATCGGTGACAGTATGTTTGAGATATATTTCCCTATCAATCTTAATCATGTTAATATGTCCCTTTAGTGGAAACCAGAGGTGCGCCCATTCTATGCTAAAGTATCCATTTAGTTTCTTGAACCAATCTCAACTAAGTAGCAGTCCATTAGATTATGGGATATCTACTACAATTATGTCAATTACTTGAACAAATTTTGGGTATGTAGCCATTCTGATCATGACATCGTTAAGTTCCCCAATAAATTTTACCTGTGTTTTGTCTAGTTTTATAATGTGTTTATCACTTTTGAGTGGGATTGAATTCAATTTGTTGCATATGGACAATGGCATGACATTGGACGATGCCCCTAAATTGACTAAACAATTATGCAGGTTTTTGTTGAATACCTCAAACATTAAAAGGAAAGGTGGGACAAAAGGAATTCCTCTTTTTTCTAAATAGAAAGAGTTCACATTTGGTTTGTTCTTTAAATCTGTGGGATATGGGACCTCACCTAGATCAGTGCTTGTGATAGGGGATTCTATTGACTTTAAGGCCTGTAACATAAAATCATTTTTCTGGGGAATTCTGCACATATCCATGACTAACACATTAGCCTTCAACTTCTTTAAGTCTTTTACTATGTTGTAGTCTAGCTTGGGTGACCCCCGTGTGTGTATATTTATAGGATTTCTTTGGGAGACAAAATTTCTTTCATGTGATTGGGTATTTGTTTTCCTCTTGAGGATTAGGCAGTGATGAGATCATTTGAGACCAGTTGACCCTTACTTCGCATTTGCACCTCGAAAACCTCTGTGGGTGGTTCCTGAACTTCAAATACATCATCAAGAGGCATCGACAAGTCAAGATCCCACAAAACATGGTTGTTTCTTCCAACGTCTTAACTTCCTTCTGATCGATGATGTTCACCGTTGAGCCACTTGATTGTTTGGTAAGAGAAACTTCATCTAGGAATCGATTGGACATTAAATTCATAGCATGCACCCATTGGGAAATATATATTTCAGAATGTTTATCTTGATGGTACATACAAAAAGAGTCAGATGCTACATTACCCAAGTTGATGTGTAAGTTGGTTGGGGGAGGTTCAATTGATTTGAAAGGTGGGTTTTATTTAAAAATGGGTTTATAGGTACTTTGACCTTGGTTTCCTTCCCCAACACTTCTTTTCATGTCTAAGATTTCATTCGATAATTTCTTTATCATCCATTGTAGGTCTTCTATGTCCCCACTTCCCTTTTCAGGACCTTGATCTGTTTTTTTTCACAGGGGTCTAGTCAACAAAAGTCCTCTCCTAGGTGGAGGTTGAAATTCCTTCTTAACTAGTGATACCTAGCCCTCTTTGCATCCCTTCATTTGGAATTCAAACATTTTGGCTTCCTCAAAATTTTTAGATAGGGTATGTTTGGCAGCCCTTTTGACAAACATGGAAATGGAAGCAGGGAGAGCATTAGCATATACCTCAATTTGCAACTCCTTAGTAGGTTTAGCTTCGGGTTGAAATTTGTTCAGGATAGTGGTAAGTCGTTGATTGAAGTCTTTAACCTTCTCTTTTGAACTCATGGCAGCGGTGAATATTTAAGCCATTAAATTTCCTACGGTGGTTTCTTCTACAAATTTGTCTAAGAAATCCTTTTGAAACTTCGTCGAACTAGTTATGGACCCACAGGTAAGTTAAAATACCAAGTCGAAGTTGAATTATCAAAGGTATAGGGAAAAATCCTACACACTATGTCCTCATGTTATACGTTCATCAATATTATAGCTAGTATGAACTTTTTAATATGGTCTTCAGGCAATCCAGAAGTTTCAAGGTCAAATTTGGGAAGTAATTTTTTTGGATGTCGAGGGAGGTTATGTACCCATCCTGGGATTTCCAGAGCATCTATGGCCAAGCAAGGTTGATTATTTTGAGGTGGATTTCCCATTTCTTCATTATTATCGTTATTATCGTCCATGTCATCTGATTCTCAAGCTAAGTGATCCAATTTAAACCCTTCCTCATCAGATTCGAAATTTTCAGGATCAGAGTAGTTACCAGCTGGTGTTTCAGGGATCAAATTAAGGGGTTGTTCGATCTTAGTGAGGGAAAAATATATTAGGTCTTCTAATGTGTGAACAAAAACCTGGTCAATGGTATCGACAACTGGGCTTCTTACTTGTTTTATACAAGGAATAAATGGGGCAAAGGGTAACAATCCAATTTGTCAAGCGTAAGCTCATGCGATTCTTATGAATTGGTTCAAATCCTCGTGGGAAAGAGCGTAAGGTATTTGAGGGAATAGTTGTTCCACTTCCTCGTGTTGGGGTGAGTTACTCATTTTTGGAGTACTCTCTGTATGTGTGTTGTCTTGAGAATGAATATCCATGCATGTGGGTTGTTTTGAATATGTGGGATATGCGAAATATATTGTAAGAAATGTCGCAAATCATTCATTCATTCAGGCCCTCCTTCTAGCACCAATTCTATTGAGGCGTATGAGATCCATTTAACTCAATAGAAGGAATCAACCCCACCTTAGTGGCCCAATTATACTCTACAACGTTTTATGGGTGGAATGGTTCTCCATATCTTTCAATCTAGCCAATTTATCGATGGGATTTACTTAGTGTTTGTCAGGATATATTTTTGTGAAAGTTCCTCCTTTGGATTAAACATTATCTTTTGTCTTTTCTTTTATTAGATGAGTCTGATAAATTAAGGTGTGATGGTATAAACCAAATGATATAAGGGCTTCTTAACTACTCAAGAAGTTGGAGCCTAGGATAACCCTCGTGCTCTAGCGTGCAGACAATGATATTCACACCTATTACCAGTCTAGTAATAATACGTTAACTTGTTGGTATTTCAACGGTGAATGAGATACAATTATTGAAAGAAAATATGCATGCAATAATATGAGTGCGAGAAAAATAGTTTCCTTATCTCTACCATCAATCACATATTAACAAAATGATTCTCTTTTCATCATTAAGAACAAAAGAATTGTTAAAGTATTGAAAAAGATAGCTTATCAATAGATTTTGAAACTCTTACTCGTTATAACATCAACTACTGAAATAAAAGTTGGAATTAGTTCCTCCTCAATCCAATCACATAACGCCTTTGAGGAAAAACAAAATTTTGTCTCTGGTTATAAAAAGAACTTATTAATTAAAGTTGCTCAGAAATAATTCTTTACAATTCTCAAAAAGAGGGTCTTTTCCCCAAAACCATCGACCCCTTCTAAAAGGTCAATCCCCCTATTTATAAAGAATCACTAACTAAAAATAGTTGCTACAAGTTTATGTTAAGTAAAAAAAATATTGCCACGTGGCACTTAATCTCTTTGTTTTATGGAAATAATCTTGTTGTTTTACTAGAGGGGATGACTCTTATTGTATTTTGACCATTTGATGAAGAGATCTGTGCATGTGTAAGCATACAAGAATCTGTGTTGGTCCATTGGGGCTGAAAGGGTTTCCTTCACTTCTCTTGCTCGTTCTCTATATTTGATGAATTTGGAACATAAACATTGCAGAATTGCACGAGACTTGATCGAATGTTCCATAAACTGTTGTATTTGACCCAGTGTCATGCTTTCCACATGCGCAATATCCACTTCCCATGCCCAGTCCTGTTTTTCATGTCATTTTACTATGTCATGCAAGTCAACGAAGTCTTCGGGTGAGCCGAACTCTGGGAGGCCAATTTATTTCATCTTCGGATTGATCTTTTCCTAGCTTCTTTCGCACTCCACCCACCTCTTCTGTATCTCTCGCTGAGGTTCCTGGGCCATACTTACCCAGTGTTTGGTTTCTTTCCTGATCGGGGATATGTTGTTATCCATCAGCACTCAAATTCGATGCTCCTTCGTGTCTCGACCCTTCTGCACTTCGTTGATATAATTGATTCATTCTACAACTTGGTATGCCTTTTCATACCATCTCTCCACGTCCCTACAAGTTTCTAGTGCTATAAGGGTATCTTCTTGATAATCGGCTACACTTGCAGTGAAGAGATGTCTTTCTCTCATGAACTATGCATATGTATATTGGAACTCACTCTTCAAAAAAATTACGTCCTGAGTTGAATCTTGGTAATATTTTTCTAGATGACATAGATGGTATAGATCCTTTTGTGTGGCGACCAATTCCTTTTCATCTCACTTTTCTTGATCCAGTGTGGCATTAGTGATATCCATCCTTGTTCTGATGGGCTTAGATGTCTTTGCATTTTTTGTGATGAGCATCTTCTCTTCCATGGTGATGAGAATGGAGCTATCTAGCGTGAGCCTTATTTTATTAGTGTTCCTCATTATGATGGCTTTCCTCTTCCTGTCGTAATAAATCATTTGTATTTATGCAACCTCATCAATGGGCTCAGGGATTTGTTGGTCTCCCCAGGTCAAAGTGTTTCCCAAGCTTCCTGCTGTATGTATTTTCTCTAGGACCATCTCTTATACTTATTTGACATGGGAAACTTCCATATGTTCCAAGAACTCTACCTCCGTCTGGTGTTCACTGGCTAGTGAGGTATCGGAAAAAATTGAAGAGATAATGACAGACTCAATACTTACTTAGTGATCTTGGTTATGTTTCAATTTATGGATGTTGCAATTCCTCTTTTTCTCCACTTGAACCTATCTCATCCCTGGAGCTGTCTTTCGGGGTCGCTGATAAGTCGATAAGTTCAATGTCTAAGGTATGCTTTGCCTCATGGTCGCCTTGGAGAGGGTTTGGAATTGATGCATCGGGGGTTGGAGTAGATGCTCCCCCTAGTTCTTTATCCTCTATAATTGGTATCAGAGTTATAAGAGAGACCTATGAACTCTCTTCATAGTCATAGATAATAATTAGATCAAAAAGGGTATTAGGCACACCCATTTCACTTGGTGTTCTTGGAATCTCATGTTGGGTTGGAATGGTCAACGACAATCTAGCCTAAGGTGATGGAACTCTAGAATTTTCCAGACCGATGGTTTCATCTAGTGGGTTTGACTCTAAGCCATTTATCTCCTCTCTAATGTTTCTTGGTTCAGTCAGGGTGATCCTCATAGTTTCCAATAGTTGAGGATCATTATCTAGTTTTTGGATGACTTTTTGGGATTCTTCTAATAACAACATTCCATTCCTTTGTGCCTCTGTGGCTTTTGCTTCTTTGTTCTCTTCTCTAAATCTGAGAGCTTCTTGAACCGTGTATTCTATCGTTTTGTCTTGCTCATCCATACTCATAGCTTTGAACCTATTCATGTTTGGGTTATATTTTCTCTGTAGTACCTCCTTCCAGTCCTGAGAACATTCTATAAAGATATCATCTTCAAACTTTTTATGTGCGTATGGCCAAAAGGAAGAGACTTGTGACACATGCTGGAGAAGGAGGCCTTTAGAGTCATGCTTTTGAAATCGGCCTATCGAGAACCTGTATTACAGCTAGGTCAAACCCTCTTGTTTATATTGCATAGTAATAAGTATCCTTTACTATGAAAAACCCTACATGGAAACCATAGGGTATGAATGCTTGTTTATTGTCCTTAACCAAAGTGGAATTATAGCCTTGCAGGATGGTCTGGTAACAGATTTCTCCTACAATGAATCGGTCTGGGACGTGAATGGGGAGTAAATGTAGTGCATCGGTGGCCCCGAATACCCTGATATAAGTTGTGGTTTCCTATAGGTACCAGTGGCCTACTTTTGAAATCATTTTCTTGGCCGCTACAAACAGTCTTAGGCATTCTTTTTTGAAAATAATGAAATAAAACCAAGATATGAATTCATCGCAAATGAGAGAATAAGATTTTGTGTACCTATTTTCCCACAAGATTTTGAATTAGACATGTGCATGTAGTTCTGCGATGTTCCAACTCAGATTCATGTCGACGAAGACATTCCTTGCACAGATAACGTATAGAATATATGAAGCCATGTGAAAAGTGGTTGCTTCTCCCTCCTTTGGTGTTTGAGCCTGCAATCTATTGGTGCTCAATCGGCGAGCGTCTAGTCATTGTCTTCCTTGGAGGATTTTTTTCCTACAGAGAGAACACCGTTAGACACCGTGTTGCATATAGAATGTTGATACATAAAAATATGACCACTGAAATGATAAAATTAACACATATCTCTTCTTTGCACTAGCTTAACCTAGTCTTGAAATTCTAAGAATCAAGCGCAACTCTTGAGATGCTCTCTTCGCTTCTTCGACTGCTCTGGAAATGAGAAACTTGTGTGCATAATGTTGGGGTTCAAAACTGTCTTAGTGATTTAAACGAAGAGCATACTTACCGTGTCGCATTAGTTATTCAATTCAGGGTGTAGGTGTGGTTGTACAAAATCTTCCGCCAAATCCACATTATGCTCGAGATTTAAATGCAGTCGTAGGTTGGCCGCGCAGGCACATGCTATAATATGGTTCATCGGTGATTTCAAATTACCATTGTTCGATCGGCACACGGGGTAGCAACATATGCAAAGTGAAACATTAATTGGCCTATTAAATGGAAGAATCTGATCTTATTTTGTGTTGAAAATGTCCCATCATTAAACTAATTTAATGGTTGGATCAAGAGTATTCAATTTTCTTTAGATAATGTGCGTTGATATCTCTTGTAAAAAAATCCGATGCCAATCCATCTTTCCATACAGCGTTGATGTGGAAATGTTGACCTCGAATTATGACTAGGACATGAGGAAACCTAAGGTGACTCGGGATGAAACTAGGTCGTACGAAATTCCCACGCGGAAAAGACACATGGAGTTTGATATTGAGTTCTTCGTTTAAGAGTGTTATTCAAAATCAGGGATTTTCATTAGATAAGTGTTTTAACAAACAAGTCCTACCATGTCGATGCCGAAAAAGTACCAAGGATCAGCTATTGGCGATAAGTTTAAACAAGTGTTCTGGGATTACACCCTCGAAACTTGTCGATACCGAAAATGCATCGGGGATCAGTGCTCGGCGATGTGACAATGCAAAAAATTTCCATGATTTAAATCTTTGAGATTTCACCGACCCTAAAAGAATGCATTGGTAATTGGCCATTGGAGGTTCATCATGGCCCATGTCAATGTTTATCCCTCTCATATTTCATCGACGTCGATGGGAAATTGATCATTTCCTTAATCTTCTTTGCAAACAACTAACACAAATCTACTCAATGTTTTACCGATGTTGATGATACATCGGTGATCGACAATTATTGTTACTATGTGGTCATTTTACTTGCTCGGATTTTGCCGATGTTGAACATAAGTGCGTAGGTCATAAATTTAGTTGTGGATCCTTAGTTAAAATATCAAGTTGTTTTTTAGATACAAAGGTTTCACTATGACAGGCCCAGGGATGATTTTAAGGATGGAAAATTATTTTAAAATGTAGAAACCTTGGCGAATCTTACTTATCCTTCATATGCCAACTATAAATGTTTGGCAATATTTTTGTAAGAATATTCAAATTTCTAAGGATTTTATATAGTTTTTATAAAATTTTGGCGAATTTTAAGGTAAAATGATTTTATCCTATAGAATTTCGGCGAATCATTTTTAAAATAACAAATCTCGTTTTTGGAAAAACCATGGAAAATTAGCCCATGAGCGAAATTTAGCCCCTAAAATTATCCATGGACAGGCCTGAATAAATCCAATATTGATCGATGATGAGACATGGAAACACACTTAACAATCATTATACAACTAACTCAATTCAGAAAGTAGGACAAAAGAAAACAAGTGGTACCCAAAAGAGAAAAAATTGCATAAAAGAATTTAGGGTTTGTTGAGCACTCGACACCTGGTTCTAAAGGTTGTCTTATTGATGTCTTCTTCTTTGATTCTTACTTGATGGTACCCTGATCTCAAGTCTATCTTTGAAAATATCTTTGCTCCTCCTACCTGATCAAAGAGGTCATCAATTCTTGGTAGAGGATACTTTTTCTTTATAGTGCACTTATTCATTTGTCGAAATTCAATACACAACCTCAAAGTTGCATATTTATTTTTGAAAAAAAAGTATTTGTGCTCTGCAAGGTGAAACAATTGGACGTATGTATCATTTCTTCAACAATTCTTCCAACTACATTTTTAATTCTTTTAATTTTGGTGTACTCATTTTGTAATCTTTTTTTTATATTGGGGTAGCTCCTGGAACTAGATCAATAGAGAAATGTATCTCCCTCTTTGGTGGCAACCCTGGTATTTCTTGGAATACATATTCAAATTCTTGTAGTACCGAAAAATATTCGAGGCTTGGCCCCTTTGTCTTTTCTGGCTCATCCACATGGGTTGCATACAATTAACATCATTTTCTAAAACATATCTTCAAATGTAAGGATGAAATCTCCCTTAGAGAGATGGGTCTTGGAAATCCTTTCGCAGTGCTATGTTTTCCATCTCCATCAAGACATGTAAATGTATTTCTATGAAAATCTAAGACAACTTGATGCTTGTCCAACCAATCCATTCCAATTAGAATATCATAAGATCTCAATGATATTATATTCAGATCAACACTAGTATTCACACTATTAATACTTATGGAACAACCTCTAACAATATGATGGATTATCCTTTTGGTTCTAGTGGCTAGCTAGAACAAACTTGATTTTCCAAGCTTACTTTTCTCCAAATGTTAACTATCCACTATTTTAGGATAAATGTAACAATGGCTTGCTCCTAAATCAATTAAAATAGAAACAAGTTGATTTATGATATTACCTTCCACCTCAATCATATTGGATTGGTAATCTCCTTGTCTATCATATAAGGCTGCATAAATCCTTCCCATGTATTCTATTGTTCTAGCCTCTTGGATGTTGTTCACGATCTTCACTCTATCCTTTATGTGTGGGAAATCCTTGTACATGTTATCTCCTTTTCATCCCCAACATTGGATTGGTGGTCTTCCCATTTTTCCCAAGGAGACTTATTTCTTAGATTCATCCTTAGCAGACTGGTCTTAATGGTTTTTATTAGTTTCATTTATGTTGAAAAGAGGTTTGAATCCCTTCTTCCTCTGATCAGAATTCTCCTTCTTCTTATCCTTCCAAGATTTTTGCATGGATTCTCTTCCCTGGACTTTCTCATATAGGTACTTATCCTTTCTAATGGTCTCAGTCAAGGTCGTTGGCTCGTCATAAAAAATATTTTCTTTATAAAAGGATGGAATTCCACTCAAAAACCTTTGTATTTTCACCTTCTCATCATTTATGAACCATACATACTTTAACAACCCCAAGAACTTATTCTCATACTTTTCCATGGTTGCGCTTCCCAACCTAAGTTAAAAGAACTACTGCATTTTCCTGTCATAGAATTTCTATGAGAGGTACTCCTTCTGAAAATACTTCTTGAACTGCTTCCAAGTGATCCTATTCTCATTAATATGCTCCAACTTGCTTCAATTGGTCCCACCACATAGAATCATTCCCATGTAAATGGTAGGTGGAAATTATGGCTTCCAGGTTTGATGAATAGTTGTGCAGTTGAAAATATCTCTTGAGTACAACCAACCATGCCTCAACATTATCTTCCCTTTCCCTTTCACCATCAAAGGATAGTGTCTTAAGCTTCCTCAACTCTCCTTTCAAATTGTCCACTTCATGCCTTCTTCTTTGGTGCCTAACATGAGACACCTTTGGGATACTCATGGAATCTTCAGATGCATAATACCTTCTTGTTGAGTAAGGAGGTGAGTGGCTTCTATGAGTTCTGCTAGCACTTCTTGAATAACCATCTTTCATGTGGTTGTCACTTATTTCATGATACCCGCCTTCTTCATATTATTTTGAGTTTGATCCCCTCTTTGTTTTCCTCTACAACTTATTTAAGCTCTACATCACTTGAGCATTTATCTTATTTTTTTATCTCATCAGCCTCTCATTTTCTTCTTTGTAACTCTGCACTTATATTTTCAGGATTCTTACAATTTCTATCAATGTCTCTTGTTCCCCTTTGCCCTTGTGTCCATTGGATTTTGTCTCCGCATTACCAAGTCTAATATTATGACCTTCGACCTCTTTACAATGGTTGGAGGCTCCCTCACCTTCTTCCATTTCTCTAATCTACAATATTACACTGAACTGATATGTTTACGCCTCCTAATTTTGCATAATGTGCAAGTGACCATTTTGTTAGAATTATGCATATTATAAAAATAATTTTCCAAACAATGGTACATGTCATTATTCTTCTCAATTCATGAAGAATATATATATATATCAGTCTGCATCATATAACACTTCCATGTTATCCCTTAGATGATACAAAATTCAATTCTGCACATGCACTTCCTTCAAACCACTTCCTCAAGTGACCACAGCTCAAAAGTGTGGTGTTAATCACTCCTTAGTGCTTCGCTCTGTGTTCTTCCACAAGGGATATTGCATGAACAACATAACCGAGGGATAGGTTACATCCCAGACCATTTTTACCTTATCACAACACCGACGTTGGGATCAAGTCCTCCGAAATTCATCCTTCGATTGTTCTCCATTGTCAACTTCCAATTTCCCCCGAAGTCGCACTTCGTCGAAGTCTTCACTAACTCCACTAGAAAAAATAGGATGGTGGAGACTTGATCCCCCATTCAATGGATGGCCCCGCCCTGATCTAGGTGGATATCGGTGGCTACCCACCTTTTCCAGCTAGCTCAAAACAACCTTCTGGCAATTTTGGTAATTTACTATTTTTAGCAGTTTTTCGGGTCCTAAACTTCCGAAGCCGTTTTGAGGCCCTAAACGACGTGTTTTTGGATATCTTGCAGTTGAAAATTTTCATCATGAAATTTTTCTCAATAGTTTTAGTCCTCGGATAGATATTTCCAATGAGATATCGTCTTTCTAAAATGAAGATCATATGCAAACGTTACGACCCCGGGAATTTGATGTATTGACTTGCCCAAACGGGGCCCACATGAATTTTGGTGCTTCATCTCGTAGGGTTAGGTTTTTGGATGTATAGGGTTTTTGACACTCCTGTTTATTGTAAAAAGGCCTTCAAAGCCTCATTGTAATCTTATTCTTGTGAATGAGTGCAAAGTTCACATCTTTTCTAAGAGATAAGCCACCACCATTCCAGCAAGCTTATTTTCCACTGCATTTTACAGTTTCAGTTTATTTCCTTGTTGAATAGAAAACCAATTTTATTGTATCTTTATTATTTTGTGTTAAGCATCTGTTAATAATCTATAGTCATTTTGTTCTTCTCATAAAATCTGGATCAGTGGTATCAGAGAGGTCTTCTCCTTATCGTCTTAATGCATGCCCCCAACAAGGTCAGAGTACAAAGAATTGGGTCTCGAGCTTGTTTCTCTTGAGGACCAAAGATATCGCATGCCCAAGCAACCTCTCATGGAAGGAGACAAGAAATATGATGGGACATGAGATCCTTTCAAAATGTTTCTTGAGGAAGCCCTCACGCAACAGAGGAACGAGATGATGGATAGTTTCGCACAAATCCTTCGACGGCTAACAATAGGTGACGCATCTTCTTCTAGCGAAGGCGATGCATCTTCTTCGAGCGGAGGTGCCGCCCCCTTCAAGGTACAAATAAACTTCGCTATTCCTTTATTTTAAGGTTAGATAGATGCGGATGGTGTACACAAGTGGTTGAATCTACTAGAAGGGTATTTTTCTGTCCATAACTTTTCAAATAGAGAAAAGATTACTTTTGTGCTCCTCAAAGTCGTTCCCCATGTAAAATATTGGTGAGAAACTTTCTGTGAGAAAAAGTAAAAAGAGAAACCCTTGTTATTTATAGTCATGACCACCTGGGAATCCTTTAGGGATGCTATTAAGGAATAATACTACCCTGTTGGAAGTTATGACGACTTGTATACCAAATGGACCACACTACGGCAAGAAAGAGACTAAGCAGTGCCAGAGTTCACAAATATCTTCCATACCTTGTGCACAAAGCTAGGTATCAAAGATTCAGAGCGACATCTAGTGCTCATGTAGCATAGTTCTCTACATAGATACATCTAGAACAAAATGGAATTTTTGGACATCTCGTCTTTGGGCAAAGCCTACCGATATGTCGTCAAAATCGAGTTGAAGTTCAAACAAAAAATGCGGCAATTTGGGCCTGGGAAATCCTCACAGCAAAAGCCATGAAAGGGCAGCCCCAATGCACAAAACAAAGGAAAGATAAAATATGGACAGTATCAGGACAACCAATCCAAGCCACAAGTAAAGAAGGACACCAGAAAGACAAAGAAAAATATCGAGAAGTGGTGACTTCCATAAGATCCCTTGGCATAACACTGCTGACTGTTGCTCAAAGCCGTCATTGGTGACCGAAGTGAATGCCTCTGAATCAGATGTGGGTTATGACTCTGAGTCAGAACAAGAAAGGGGAATATATATCAATGATGCAGAACCCAATGCCACTATTGCTACCACCAAGCTCCAGCCTGATGAGCCAGGCAATCCAGAAAAAGGAGAGTGCCTCTTCCATTCACAGATGTGGGTAAAAGGCACCCCTCTACACTTCATCGTTGATAGCGTTGGCCAGAAGAACCTCATCTCAGCAGAGGTTTTCAATTGGTTGGCCCTGCTGACAACACCACACCCACAACCCTACACCATTTGATGGCTCCACCAAGGAAGCGATATTTGCATCATCCAACATTGTCGACTGTCATATGACATCAAGCCCTTCAAAGATGAGGTATTGTGTGATGTTTTTCCTCTCGAATTTTGTGATGTTCTTTTGGGCCAACCTTATTTATGGAAACTTCATGTTGTATATGAGTCTAGGCCTCGTAGTTTTATTATTACTTTGAACAGGAAATTGTACAGGATACTCAAGGCAGTCCCACCTAGTGTTATTTCCTTGATCTCTGACAAGCAATGCAGGAAGGTCATCTCTCACAAAGGGAAGTTTTTCTTGTTCATGATTCTCTCTCAGAATGAGTGAAATATCACAACCACATCCAAGGTATTTGCGACTGACCTCTCCACCCAGAAGAAGCAAGTAGATAAAGTCGTCGAAGAATAATCAGATATCATCTCCTCACCTACCGGGGTACCTTTTCACTATCAGGTGAAGCACCCCATCGATATGACCCCCAATGCACCGCTTCCCAATGGGTCAGTATATTGTCGCTCTATGTTATAGAATGAGGATATCAAGTGACATATCCAGGAACTGCTCCACAAGGGGCACATCCATCTCAGATCATTACCTTACGGGAGCCCAATCGTGTTGGTACAGAACAAAGATGGAACCTGGCAACTCTGCATTGATTACCAGGCCCTGAATAAAATCACGGTCAGAAAGCGGTACCAAATTCCCCGAATCGAGGACCTCCTTGATCAACCCACAGAGGAAAAATACTTCAGTAAGATTGATCTAAAGTTTGGCTACCACCAGGTCCCAATAGAACATACAGATGTATGGAAGACTTCCTTCAAGTCAAAAGAAGGCATTTTTTAATGGTTGTTCATGCCCTTTGGTTTGAAAAATGCTCCAACCTCTTTCATGAGGATGATGGATGATATACTGCGACCATTCACCAATACTTTGTAGTGGTGTATCTAGATGACATTCTCATTTACAATAAGTCTTGGGCAGAACACTTTCAACATATTCAATAGGTTCTGGACACCCTGCGGTAGCACAAGCTATATGCCAACTTGGAAAAATTCTCCTTCAGCATGGACAAGGTCCATTACCTGGGCTACATCATTGATCAACATGGCATACATGTGGATCCAACCAATATCTAAGTCATCCATGATTGGCCAGCCCCAACCACACTCACTGAGCTTCAGAGCTTCTTGGGCCTTGCCAATTTCTACCGCAGTTTCATGTTGGGATTCTCCCATATTGCATGGGCCCTCATCCAAATAACCAAGGGTGGTGGTAACGCAAACTTTGTGTGGGGCCAGTCCCAACAACAAGCGTTTGATGATTTGATGTAGTGCTTGTGCTCAGCCCCGGTACTTTCACTACCAGACCTGCAACAACCCTTTGAGATCAAGATAGATGCTTCAGACTATGTTGTGGGTGTCATTCTCACTCAGCACGGCCACCCCGTGGCCTATCATAGTGATACACTATCAAATGTTGTCTGTAAGTACCCTACTTACAACAAAGAAATGCAATCCATTGTGCAAGCCTACCGCCAGTGGAGACATTACATTCTTGGGAAGGAGACATTAATCCACACTGATCATAAGCCACTGCAGTTCATGCAGACAAAAGTAAAATTATAGAATGACCACCATCAAAAGTGGTCCACCTACTTACAATAATTCCACCTCAACATCAAGTATAAAACAGGAAGCACCAACCGCATTGTTGATTTCCTCAGTATACCACCAGTCGCGGAAATCACCACAGTGATAGACTCTTGTGGCCATGAGACCTTTGGATGGCCCCAACTCTATGAGACATACCTGGACTTTGCCACCACCTACCAAACGTTGGGTGCAAACGTAGTTGTCAATAATTTTCATCTTTAGGATTGGTTATTGTGTCATCTAGGCCATATCTTTGTTCCATCAAGTGAGCGAGAGAACTTGATCTGGGAATCCCATTACAATCAGGTGGTAGGACACTTTGGCGTCGAAAATATAGTGGAAATGCTACAGAAACATTTCTACTGGTCAAAACTTCGACAGGAGGTCACCAAGTATAGCAGGTCCTGCACTACCTACACTATTGTCAAATGGACCACTAAGAAACATGGCATGTACACCCCTCTTCCTACTCCTGACAAGCCATGGGAATCCATCTTAATGGACTACATGTTGGGCCTCCCGTCCACCAAGTGGGGAAATGACTATTTTTTTGTAGTTGTTGATCGCTTTTTCCAAAAGCCACTACCAAGATCTTCTTTGAACAAGTCTGGGTACATTTTGGAATCCCACAAACCATTGTCTTAGATCGGGACAATTGATTTCTCAGCACATTCTAGTCGAGCCTTTGGTCACTATTGGACACCAATCTCACCAAATCCATGACCTTCCACCCATAGACAGATGGCCAAACTGAGGTCATAAATCGAATGATAGTGCATATCCTGTGCATTTATAATTCCAAGCACCCTCACACATGGGATGAGATTCTTCCCTATTTCCAACATAGCTACAACTGAGCCCCGCATAGCTCAACCGACCACAACCCCTTTCAGGTGGTGTTGGGATTCTACCATTGGGTCCCATGAGATGTTTCACTTCCCCTTGCAGTCACCTCGGCTAACGCATCTCCTACTCCAAATGAAGCTGACAAAGCCACCCAGTTCATTGAGTGGATCCAACACATCCTCCAACAGGTTCAGGATATCCTACATAAGTCCAATGACAAGTACAAGAAGAACCATGATCAACATCGGGTGCCACATAAGTTTCAGGTGGATGACAAAGTTTGGTTGCATTTGCAGAAAGAATGCCATACAGGACCCCATCAGAAGCTTCGCCCACTCCGTTATGGGCCATACACCATCACTTCAAGGGCATAACTCGATCTCAACCACAAGATCTGGTTTAACAGATCCATAACATTATGGACCTGTGTTTCAACCAGAAGCTTTGATACCAATATGTAACGTACCCAACGACCCATAGATTGGGCTACGCTAACTTCAATTCCCCTTCTAGACTAATTTGACTTCTGATCTAACTTAAATAATAAGGATGAATGAAATATTCACATGCGTTGATCAAGATTCATGCTACAACATAAAATAAATGAACCATACAATATGCACAACAATGACTGAAAAACATGCATATTATAGATGTGAAATTCATAGATAATTAAATACATAGTGGAAATAAGATACACAGGTAAATAAACATAATATATAGCACTTATTTTTTCTGACCAAGACATCAACTAGATATAGATGAAGGACGTTCCACCCAACCATAAACATTATTGTTCCAACTCTCAACAGTAGTGTCACCCCCAAGCTAAGGATATGAATCCACAAGGACAGTTTCAGAGTGTCACTCGGCTTCCCAAACCAATTAGCACTCAAGCTCTCACAGGCTTTTGAGCACCCACAACAATCCAAAGTAAACGAGCTATATTCTACACATATTGTACAACCTAAGAGTATGGAGCCCCATTCTCTTCCACGCAGTCCCTTAGGTTGCCCATCTTCTTCCAGAGCTCCAGTGCTTCTGGTCAAGAATCTCCATGTTGAGACTCTAAGGATTCATAGCTGTGAACAAAGATGAACACAGACCAAAACATCTCAGACATGAAGGTCTTGATTCATGGCCATAATACACTAGCAATCTCTACAACCAACAATACCATGGTTTCTCTTCAGCAGTTTGTTTTCCTTTCCCAAGAAAAGACACAAATGGGTGAAAGAATGAACGAATATGAGAGTGAATGAAATTGATGAAGTAAATGGTAAGGCGATGTCTTGAACAATGAGTGAGTGAATGAATAGGAAAATAAAATAAAGAAGAACCAGAATGAGAATGGGAGTCTGAACCCCCAAACAGACCAAGTAAGGGTTTATGTAATTCTTGGAATTAAGGAACCACTTGGCCTTCCCCCTAATAATCTCATGTAACTGTTATTCTCCATTAATACAATAATGGGTAATTAAAAAATATGAAATAAACAATTAGCCCCTCAATCCCCCTCTCTTGTGTAATCCTAGTCCCCTATAACTCTTGTCCTTGTCCATATAGCAGCCAACGATGTATTTATTATCAATAATGATCAAAACATTACACTTCCTAGGCACACCAACCTCTTAACAATTGTTTAGGCACTCTGGCCTTTCATAACTTAACAAAATATAATATTTAATACAAGGTTCAAAACCCGGGGTGTTACAATAATTGTATAGGTAATAATCAAGACATGTGACTCCAAAGGAAATATAATATCTTTAGTTCCGGGTTGCAAAGACACACATCTAAAACAAGTTAGAATGGCATAAAAAATGAAAAAAAAAAAGGTTAACTTAAATAAACTAATATCACGTACATTGCATGCCAAGGTTTAATAATAACAGGATACATAGAAAATAGGATAGAGTGAACATCAAACTATATACAAACCATTCAAAAATAATATCTTATCATCTAATATTAAAAATACAATGAATCGTTTGATAAAAAAAAATAATAATAATTATCACTTGTGTTAATAATAAACCTAAATAAATGCAACACTGATCAAACTATACACAAACCATTAAAAAATAGTATCTTATCATACAATATAAAAAATACAATGAATCATTTGATAAATAAAAATAATTAACTATCACTTTTGTTAATAGTAAACATGTTAATAGTAAACCTAAAGAAATGCAGCATTGATCACTGGATCTAAATCCTTTAGTGCAAGGACATTTCCATGTGACAATAGAGTATTTGTGCCTATTAACTAGACATGACATGAAAATTATTAAAATATAATAATAATAATAAAATTCAAACAAATCTATGTAGTAGTTAAACATAGAAGCAAATCTCTAAAGATTGCTAGACTTAATATTATGGGAAATCACATAGCATATCTAGGCTCAAGACATGCATGGATGAAAAAGAATATGATTCTTGATATCCCTAGCCTATGCAACACGATGCAATTTCCCTCTAGAATGAGATATCACCAAATACCCCCCAAATACGTTCCCTCATATTTTATGGCTTAAATAAATATATCATGGCAAGCCAATGTCTAGTTCAATTACAACAATGTGGCATGTGTGTCATTAAACATGGTGAATGCATGAGGAAATAGCTAGGGGGAATTACGAGGGTAATGAGGATTATGTACATGGTTTGAATGCGACCTATCGTTAGCATGGCATTGGGGAAACCCCTCACCAATTCCTTAGAATAGAATTGGTTGATGAAGGATTGTAACATGCCATTTTCCAACAATCAATTGTACAAGTGGGGCTACAAAATTATTCCATGATGTCAAAGAGATATTCAATAATCCCCTCGAGGAGAAGAAGAGGAGGTCTAGGTGTGTGATTTACAAGTGAATTGATGCCAATTATTATGGTGATAGGGATGATGAGAAAGGTATCTTGGAGAAAGTTGAGTGGCTCGTGAAGGAGGAGATGCAAGCCAAAGCACCGAGATACTGGAAAAGGATTGAGTATATCTATAGGGAGGATAGGTTGATGATCAAGATTGGGTAGATCATCTCCATTAATTTATTCCTATTCAAGGAAGAGGAGGATGTGGCAGACGAAATGGGAGAGTTGGATAAGGGAAACCAAGAAGAGAGAGAGCGAGAGTTTGTTTCCCATTGCACCCCTTCCATATGAGAAAGTGATCAAGCACATGGTTGTGGATAAGAAGAAACATGAGCTTCTTAGTAAGTACATGGGTGAGCATCTCATGGAGGAGTAGGCCAATGTCAAGGAAATGCTTAATAGTTAGCGATAAGGCATGCTGACAAAGCTTATGGATCATCGATTGTTTTTCCAAATGTTCTTCCTAACTTCTATTAAATATACAATATGGACCGTAGGTCATTCTTGAGGTTGACATGGTATTACAATTTAAAAAATCCATCAAGGTCCTTTCTTGCTAAATAGGGAAAAGGGGCATTGAGAAGCTCTGATCATAGAGCTTGGCAGTCCTAATTATGCCAAAGTAGGGGCCAAGATGATGGACTTGGAAGGAAATGAAGTTGATGTGCCCAGTGTCACCAGCAAGAGCCCCGATTACAAATACTTCGGGGCTATGAAATTCCTCCCCTTCCTCAAAGAGATATTTGATAAGTCCCTGTGAGGAGAAGAAGAGGAGGTGTAGGTATGTGATTTGCAATAGAATTGACACCAATTCATATTATAGCTATAGGAATGATGAGGATGGTATCTTGGAGAAAGTCGAGCATCTTGTGGAGGAGGAGATACAAGGAAATGTACTAAGTAAGTGGTAGAGGATCGATTCCATGCACTAAATTATGAGAGGCATCGAAGAGTGATTTTCTCCGCAAATCACAACCTCTGCAAAAATTTAATTGTGGAAGTTTTCATATGTACTTTGTCAATTAAACTGTTTCTCAATGCATTTTTACATAACTGCACTAGTGCACTTTCAATCACACTAGTGCACTATAAACAATATATCACACATGTATATTGTTTTTTTTCAAATCATGTTGACGTTGTTGTTGTTTGATTTATAAAATGTATTATAAGTACGCTAAAGATTTCTCTATTTTTAAATTGTCAAATATTGCTAGTGCAATTGGATTTCGAGGGTTTCATTTTGTAAAGTGGCTTAAGGTTCAAAATTTGTGGTAGTTAGGAGTAGACACCCAAAAAATAAATCCATGTTAAGGGTTGGTGTGGCTCGAGCACCTAGCAAACAAAAAAAAACTATTTTTAAATTAAATTTAAGTTGTATCACTCATAATTTAGAGTTTCCATATAATGTTTAACTTTAGTATTATGAAATCATTTACTTTCTATTGTAATTGAAAAAACTTATAACAATTGATTCCATATAATATTTAATTGTTCTTCAAGGTGAATTGTTGTTCTCCAGCAAGATACAATATATTGATTATACACGTTTA
>JZKD02S1683948.1:272184-285295 GCA_000966675.3 Picea glauca
AGTTATCTTTTAATTTGCATCTCACAAATTAATTTGACTAAGACCCATATTCGGCAATTTCTCCCCCTTAGGGCCTAGGGAAGAGAAACACTTGCCTTGGTACAAAATTTAACAAGATGGTGGAAGAAATAACATGTGGTCACAGAATTTGTAAACTAATTTCTCTTTCCAGATAAGCAAAATATGGATTGGAGAAGGGGAATACCTCGTAGCTGGATTCGACCCGAATGGCACATATCTATAGTCATGATTCACAGGTATATCACCTGCGAAGGAATATTTTCAGTGGTCTATATCTACCATATCAGGATACTAATGCATTTAAATGGTGATTACCCATTAAATCTCCCTTATTTTCTGCTCAAAAGCTTGACAAAAATGTCAAAAAGAGTGCAGTCACTCTCTACCAATGCAAAAAGAAATCTGTTCCATCAAGTCCTGATTAAAACCCTAGTCATGTCTTCTTTAAGAGAATTACAGAAGCCTTGGAGCTCATGCAATCTTTAAACCCTATCACTTAGTCCAATAAGAAAAAGAAAGGTAGAGGGAGGAAGACCATTACACAGAGTCGAGATATTTTTGATGAAACCCCTGTGAAAGAAGAGTTTTCTAATATCAAGGTGATGAGGAGGAGAAAAAGTAAAAGACCTAGGTGAGAGACCGAAATTGAAACATTTTATGAGGAAGATGTTAAATTGGAAAAAGATTCAGATAATGAGCTTGATGCTCAAACTACAGTCAAGCTTGAAACGCCATCAACCAGCAAAAGGGGTGTTGCAACCAAAGGGAAAAAGGTTAAAGGTGTGTCTGTATCACAGAAACCTAGAATAAATTCTACTAGGGTCACCAACAAGTATAGACTGAAGTCAAAGGAAATGTTCAATCTATCAATCAAAGAAGAAAACTTCATAATTATAGAATATGATTCTGAGGATGTTGAAGCAAGCACCGGGAAAAGGGAAAAAGGGACTCCATTCCCCAAGAAATCTGTCAGCAAAGGAAAAAGAATACTTACACCACCTACAGGTCCTATAATGAGAGCTTCAACCATATTGGAGAAAGCTAAGGACATGGCTAAAGGTATCAGTGAAACCCCTGAAGATAAAAGGATTACTCTGAAGACTCAAATCGCATACCAGATGTGCCTGAAGCTATAGATTCAACAAGTTCTAAGGAAGAACATAACTCAGAATTAGTCTCAAAGGACCAACTTAAAGCCAAGGAACCCAGCATTTCCTTAAACCTGAATGAACCTGCACCTTTTGAATAATGCTCAGGATTCAGAGTTAAAATTAGAACTCATAAACAAAGGATGAAGGAGTTTCAGAAAACAATAAGACAATTAAAGAAGGAGAAGGTGCAGATAGAGCAGTGGAATGCTCGCCAGCAAGAAAGGATTCAAGGCTTTAAAAAGAAGAAGAAAGAGCAAAGGGCATTGCTCAAAGAACTCAAGGAGATTAATTTCAGACTCTATTGGCACAATGTCGTGCTTACCACTAAGCTCAAATAGAAAAATGCCAAAGCCACTGCTATGATTATATCCTAAAGCTAACATGGAAATTTGTTACAATCATGTTTAAATGTTTGCTAGGAAATATGGCAAGGCCTACTCGTTTTTGGTCAATGAAATGCTAAGACCTCGATCTGTTTTACAGAATCAAACAAAATTCCTATTTTGTAGAGTCAAATGTAATGCTGGAAATATTTGTTATATCAAGTTGTTGAGTTGTGATCTATTTTGGGGTTGTAGAATTTTTTTTTGAGTAAACTACCTTAGTAGTTGGATACTATTCAAATCTAGTCATTAAAGGCTATACTAGATGATAGGATCTGAAAGTTTGATAGATGGTTTAAATAGATGGAAGAAAGACCATGTTCTGGTCGAAAAATTGGAGACCCAAGGGACATTTTTGTGATGCACATTGTAAAGGAATTTATGTTCAATTTGACACTTAATAACAAAGGCATATGGATGGTTAGACCCTCTTTTTCTATTCTATTATTTATTTATTCATGCTTGAATTCATTATTCGAAATTGCAATGCTTTTTGATTCTTGACTGATTATTTATACAGTGGAAATTTTACTGTAAAGATTATTTTTCAAGTTTGATATCAAGCTAAACATCTTGTTTCTTTATGATATTTTGAGGCAAGAATTCTGGTCAAGTTGACAAATTGAAGGATTCACCTTCCCTTTTCTTAATTGGTTTAATCCATCTTTGTGTTTACCTATTATTCAGTCAATGGGATATACTTTGTTTTAATCTTGTTTTTCATATTTTGTTGTTACCTTGAAACCAGTTTCAAACCACCTTACTCAAAAAACCCAATCATAAAACCCTCAAAACGCTTTTGCAATAAATCAATGATGCCCTAGCTTGCCCTTAGCAGTCAAGTGCAACTTTAGGGACTAACATTTTTGGCGTCGTTGTCGGGGATGAAGAAACGAAGAGATCTTCCCTGGGGAAACGACAAATTTCATTCAAATCTTGGTGGTGAATAAGATTTGGACATTATTTAAGACTGTATTATTCACCTGGCGACTCCTCTGTGGTAATTCTGGCTCTGAAAAGAGAAGGTAAAGGACCTAAAACTTCTATAAATTCTTCATCATCTAATAAGAGACTAGTAACAAGGAAAAATCTAGATCCAGAGCTAGTTGTAGCAGTTCTAGATCCAGAAAAGTTACTAAGAAAACCTAAAGTTCTTTCCGGTTAGTCTTCACTTTCAAAGGGAAAATTTTCTTCAGAAAATTCTCAAGCAAAATCCTCTAAAATCATCAAAACTCAATCAAATGAAGATTTGAAACCTAGAAGTGAAATTAAACCTGTTGTTGAGTCTGATATAGTTTCATTCCCTTCAACTATTTCAGAATTAAATCCAGAGCAGAAGAAATTACTCATTGAACTCATTAAACAAGAGTATCCATACATCTTGCCTGTAATTGAAATTTCGATAGGTCACAACACAGATATTAAGAGCGAACCTGAGACATCTTCGTCATCTCTTAGATCTGTCTCATCCGAAGATTTCAGATCACAATAATTTTCTTTTGAGAACCCTCTGTTTCTCACCCCATTAGCTGATCATAGTCAAGAGGAGAAATCCTTGCCTGATAAAGATCAAGATTCAGTGTCAAAACATATAAGCTGCGATACACAAGGGATGCCTTGTCCTTCAGCATCACCAATTTTACTCACTTTCAGAGCTCCAAAAATAGCTAATATGGCTGTAGACAGAATGGACAAAATAGTTGCAGCAAGGTATGCTCCCTTGGTTCTTCCACAAGTCATGTATGCCTTTCCACCGAATGATTATATGAGATACTTGCCCAGATTCAATGGAGATGGATCAGTTACTGTTGAAGAGCATTTGAGTTCTTTTTATAGTTTTGCAGATAATTTCAATGTAGAGAATGTTGATGTGTGGATGAGACTATTTGTAGAAAGTCTAAATGGTGAAGAAAGAAAGTGGTTCAGGAGTTTACCTCCCAATTCAATAGCTGATATCGTAGTCCTAGATGATGCCTTTCTCAAACACTGGGCAAACAAAAGGGACTTTCTATATTACATCACTGAATTTGGTGCTTTAAGGAGGAAACAAGGTGAATCAATACTTGATTTTATGAAAAGGTTCAACCAGATGTATGGTAAAATTCCAGAGGAGATAAAACCTTCAAAGACATCAACTAAAATCACCTTTGTCAATGCATTTGATGCCGAATTTTCCTTGTTTCTTAGGGAAAGAAGAACCACTACCCTCAGCCTGATGCAAGATGCTTATATCGAGGTAGAATCTAACATATTAGAAGCAGACAAATTGATGTATAGAAATGATAGAGAAAGGAAAAAGAAAAAGGAAGAATTTCCTTCATCTTCCAATTCAACATTTCATTCTAAAATGGATGAAATGGCTAAGATGTTGAAAACTTTGACATCTGAAATGGCAAGGTTGAAGATAGAACAAAAACATCCCAATAGACCTATACTGAAGGGTGGTTATAAAAATCCAAATCAGTTCAGAAGACTGAACAATGTTCCTCAGATTTTACCAAGAGAAAGGAAAAACTAGGATGACCAAAAAGTTTTACCTCCTTTTCAGAATAATGCAATAGATGAGGAGGAAGATGAGGATGATACAGAAGAAGATCTTGCAGTTCATTTGAATGATTTAGAATCAATTCCTCTACATGTGACACAATAGGATTATGAAGATGCTTTGATTGAAAATCAGTTTGAGGAAGGAAATGGAGATGAGATTGTCCAACAAGAACTTGAAAGGAAAAAATACAATCTCAGATCTAGTTCCAATGCACCTAAACTAGATACACTTGTGTCCACATAGAAGGCCAACACTCCAATTAATTTAGGGGTTATCAAAGATGTTACAAAGATTCATGTGGATCAACCATCGAAGCAACCTGCCAAAGATAGCACTGCTGACATAAAGGAACCAAATAAACATGTTTTTGTTTTTAATTTAGAACATGAAATCTAAAAAAATCAAGATTTCAGTGCCATTATTAGAACTCATGAAAACAAAACCTTTCAGAAAGACCTTCCTCAAGGCTCTTCAAGCACCAACTCAGGTCACCTTTTCAGATGCAGTTAATCTAGAGGATGAAAGCCCTGCTATAACTATTGGTCCTCACATTGAAGACAAAATTGATGCCTCTCCACCTTTTTATATTTCATTGAATATCCATGATAAGATATTACACAATTGTTTAATGGGCTCTGGTGCCTCGCATAATGGACATTACCAGAGCGTATCATGATCTATATTCTTTTGAATCCAAGAAAGTCAAATGCCTTGGAGTTATGAAATATGTGGTGGTTAATCTTTCCCAGTTGCCTATGAAAAGTGTGGTATTAGATGTTATTGTGGCTGACATACCACCAAAATTTGGAATGCTTCTTTCAAGATCTTGGGCTAAGAAGGTAGGTGGTACTCTACAGATGGACCTTAGCTATGCATCCATACCTGGTTTTGGTGGAGAACAATTTAGATTATACAGAGAAGTCAGATTGGATTATTTGGTAAGTGATCACAATAATCCCACTAATCATCCAATATATGTTGTAGAAGATAATATAGGTTCTTCTATTTTCCATATGAGTGAGGAAATGGCAGAAGTATCAGTCAGAGAGTCAACAATTACAGTGGGAGACAGTAAAGACAGTTTTGTTTGGAAAATGTATTTTGATGGAGCATGTTCTAAAGAAGGTTCTGGAGCTAGTATTGTTTTTATCTCCCCTTCCAAGGAAGTTATCCCCATGTCATATAAACTTGAATTTGACACCACCAATAACATCAGTGAATATGAAGCTTTGTTGTTGGGTTTGAAAGCTGCCAGAGATATGGGAGTAGATAAGTTGTCTATTTTTGGAGACTCAGAATTTATTATTCACCAGATCAAGAATATATACCAAACCAAACAGCAAAGGTTAAAACAATACATAAATGAGGTGTGGGACTATGTGGATAATTTCTTTTCGGCATTTAATATAACTTTTGTACACCAAAATTTGAATGAGCAGGCTGACTCTTTGGCACTGGCATCTAGCAGCTTTAAAATGTCGATGTTTCCCAATCTGAAATTTGAAGTTGAAGTTAGAAACAGACCTTCAATACCAGATAGTCTAAAGCATTGGCAGGTTTTTAAAGATGATGAGGAAATTCAAAGATTTTTGAAAACTATTGAAGAGTTTTCTAACATTTCAATTGATCAAGATGGTGAAGATGTAGAAGAAGAAATATATGTTGAAGAAGTCCTTCAAGAAAAAATTGTTGGACACAAAATCATTGAACTGAAGACAAACCATTTGCCCAAGCGTTTGGTTCCACTAGAAAGGTTGTTCGATCATAATGATGTTTCTAGGAAGGTTGTTATCCAAACAGAAGAAACAGATGTGGTGGACTGTGACATTAGTTCAGATGCAAATCCCAGGTTAGTAAAGATATCCAGGAAGCTATCACAAAATCATAAAGAACCATATGTTGAATTAATGAAACATTATTCAGACATTTTTGCATGGTCTTATGAAGATCTGAAGGTGTTCAATACAGAGATTATTCAGCACAAAATTCCCCTGAAACCGAGGTCAAAACCTTTTAAACAAAAGTTCAGGCAATTTAATCCTTTGTTGTTACCAATAATAGAAAGAGAGATGAAGAGGCTGTTGGAAGTGAAAATCATAGTGCCACTAAGATACTCAGAATGGGTAGCAAACCTTGTACCCGTTAGAAAAAAGAACGGAGAGATAAAGCTCTATGTAGACTTTCGAAATCTAAACAGGTGCTCTCTAAAAGACAATTATCCATTACCAAAAATGGATTATATCTTACAAAGAGTTGTCGGCGCAAAGAGAATCTCTATGCTTGATGGATATTCAGGGTACAATCAAATATTAGTAATGGAAGAGGACAAAAAGAAAACAACTTTTACCACTCCCTGGGGCACCTTTATGCACGAAAATACGCCTTTCAGGTTGATGAACGCTGGAGCCACATTTCAAAGGGCTATGGAAATCAATTTTATTGGAGAGAAAGACAGGTTTGTGGTTATTTACCTTGATGACATCACTATATTTTTAGCATCTGATGAAGAACATTTACAACACTTGAAGAAGGCCTTTGAGAAATACAGGAGGTATGGCATTTCACTTAATCCCAAAAAGTCACATTTTCCACGGAGGAAGGAAAGATTCTAGGACATATCGTCTCGCCTGAAGGGATTAAAATAGATACAGAAATGATAAAGGCTATTCAACTAATCGACATTCTGAGAAACAAAAAGTCCATTTAGTCATTCATTGGTAAAATTAATTTCTTAAGGAGGTTTATACCTAACTTTGCAGAAATTGTCAAGTACATCACTGACATGCTGAAAAAGGATGCAAAGATTAAGTGGATACCGGAAGTGACAAAAACCTTTGAAAGGATCAAACAAGCTATTATTCAGGAACCTGTTCTAATAAGCCCAGATTATTCCAAAGAATTCATGATATTTTCATTTGCATCAGAAAATACCATAGTTGTTCTTCTGCAAAGAAATGAGCAAGGCCACGAGCAGCCTATCTCCTTCTATAGAAAAATTCTCAGGGACTCTGAATTGAAGTATGATTTATTAGAAAAATAGGCCTACGCCTTGGTAAAGGCATTAAAATCATTCAAAGTATATGTTCTTCAATCTAAAATTACAGCTTATGTCCCAAGCAGTGCACTCAAAGAAATATTGGTTCAGCCAGATTGTGAAGGAAAGCGTGGGAAATGGATAACCAAAATCCTGGAGTACAATCTCACCATAAAGCCTACTCGAATGATAAAGGGACAAAGCCTCGCCAAATTAATGACAGAGTCTAATTGCAAAGCAATTGAGTTATATCGTCTTTCAGACGTGACACAGGACTCTTCTGTCCAAATTGAAGAAACAGACTTACAGATAAACAACGAGTATGCTTCTTCAAAATGGTACAAAGATATCATATTTTTTCTGTTGAATTTTCAATCTCCCCCAGAGTTGGATAAATCAAAATTCAAATCATTAAAATTGAGAGTTGTAAAGCACTGTATTGTTGATCAGACCCTGTTTTGGAAGGACCCCAATGGTTTTCTATTGAGATGTGTGGACGAAAGGGAAGCTAAACAAATATTTCAAGATATGCATCATGGTGTCTGTGGAGGACATCATCATTGGAAGGCTACTCCCTTCAAAATTCTTAGATTAGGCTATTACTGGCCAGTTATATTCTCAGATTTTCTCAGGTCAGGGCATGTGAACCCTATCAGAAATTTGTTGGAAAGCAGAAACTTATATCTTTGCCTCTGAAACCAATCATCGTCCATGGACCATTTCAATAGTGGATATTAGATTTCATCGAAGAGATTAATCTAGCATCCTCAGGACAACATAGATGGATTCTTACAGCTACAAATTATTTTACGAAGTGGATTGAAGCAATTTCAACTCGGAATACAACAGACAAGGTAATCATGGAATTTCTAGAAGGATATATTTTTTCCATATTTGGATGTCCTAAAAAACTGATCACTGATAATGCACAGGCCTTTAAATCAAATTCCATGATTGAATTCTACAATAAGTATAGTATCAAATTGGTTCATTCTACTCCCTACTACCCCCAAGGGAACGGATTGGGTGAATCTTCCAATAAGACTCTGATAAGAATTATCAAAAAATTACTGGCAGAAAATAAAAAAGCATGGGATTCCAAGTTAAAGTTTATGCTTTGGGTTGATCGTATCAGCAACCAAAAGTCTATTGGGACATATCCCTTCTACATGGTATATGGGACAGAAGCAATCTTTCCAACTCAAATGGGCTTGCCGGTTTTAAAGTGTCTGCAAGAAGAACTAGAGGAACCCAATGATGTCCAAAGAAGAATTTTTCAGATGATTGAAGTTCAACAGGTCAGAGAACAGATTAATCAGAAAGCTGCTGCTCATCAAAGCAAAATCAAGGCTACATTCGATAAGGGAACTAAGAAAAATATTTTTAATGAAGGGGATTTGGTGTTAAGATGGGACGCCAGGAGAGAGGATAAAGAAAAACATGGAAAGTTCGATAATCTATGGTATGGTCCTTTTAGGATAGCCAAGGTAATGAAAATAACACTTTTCTCCTACATAATTTAGACAACACTGGAATTTTTGGGGGACCAGTGAATGGGAGGTTCTTGAAGCACTATTTTCTTTAAGGGCTCATCAGGTTTGAGTTAGTACAATAGGTTTTCCTTTCAATAAATACTCCATATACCCAATGGACTTGTTTTTTACAGTTATGCTGAGAATAAAAGACTGACAGTTGCAGGGGAATCAGTGAATCAAAGATAAAGGAAAGGCAATGGTCTGCAGTTCTTGGAGTTTATTATCAAAACTCCATCCCCAGAAGGAGACAATGTTAGTCTCTAATTTTGTCTTGGTTTAGTGATAAACCCTTATCCTAAGTTTTCCTTACCCGCACTTCAATTTTTATTTCTAGTTGTTTTCAATTTTTGCTTTGGAATCTTTTGGTTTTCATTACAGTTTTGGGATAGTTTATTTAAGTTTGATTTTGAAAGAAAACAGTTTAAAATTGAGGTGTCTCCTTATATGCCTGTTTGAATTTCAAATTTTCAAATTTTTGCTAAGTCATTAATAGCGCTACGGGAATAATCCTATTCTCATAGCGCCAAATAATCATGCCATGATACGCGCCTGCCATCCCGGTTTTGTTATGATGAAACGAATCGTGGGTTGAGAGTTTGCATGCGCCCACGAAATCTTGGAAATTATTTGCAAATTCAATCGTTTCAGAATCCGATTGTTGTGTACTCATGTAGGACTCATTTCAAATCACCCTTTTTCTTGATGATCATTATATCTTACATGTTCGAGTTTGTTGAATTCAGGCTTGCAGTGAGGAATGCAGGTATCCACTTGAAGGAACGGTATACACTAACAATTGTAGGTGGAAAATTTGGAACCTGAGGGTGCCAGTTGCAGAATTGTGTTTTGATGGCGCCAAAGAGGAGCAGACAGGTTGTCAGAATAGAACTAGATGGTGCCAAAATTCTTGAAGCCTATTCTCAGATGGCTCAAAGGTTCAGATATGTTGGGTGGTATGAATTCCTCACCACTTTTCATGGTTATGATGAGCAGGTCTCCATGGAGTTCGCTCTGAATTTCGATGGTCACGAGGTCGAAATCGGTAATATGTTGATGCTAGTGACAGAACAGACTATCGCAAAGGCTTACAGGCTTGTGGTTGGAGGAGAAAGATGGTGGAAGAAAGAACATGTGGTCATAGAATTTGTAAACCAATTCCTCCTTCTAGATAAGCAAAATTCGGATTGGAGAAGGGGAATACTTCGTAGTTGGATTTGACCCGAATGGCACACAGCTCTAGTCGTGATTCATAGGTATATCACCTGGGAAGGAAGGTTTTCACTGGTCTATATCTACCATGTCAGGATACTAATGCATTTAAATGGTGATTACCCGTTAAATCTCCCTTATTTTCTGCTCAAAAGCTTGACAAAAATGTCAAAAAGAGTGCAGTCACTCTCTACCAATGATAAAAGCATTCTTTTCGACCAAGTTGTGATTAAAAACCTATTCATTTCTACTTTGAGAGAACTACAAAATCCCTGGATCTGGCTCACGCAATCTTTAAACCCTATCACTCAGTCCAATAAGAAGAAGAAAGGAAGAGGGAGGAAGACCATTACACAGAGCCGAGATATTTTTGATGAAACCCCTGTGAAAGAATAGTTTTCTAATATCAAGGTGACCAGGGGGAGAAGAGGTAAAAGACCTAGGTGGGAGCCCAAAGATGAAACATTTTCTGAGGAAGATGTTAAAGGGGAAAAAGATTCAGATAATGAGCTTGATGCTCAAACTACAGTCAAGCTTGAAACGCCATCAACCAGCAAAAGGGGTGTTGCAACCAAAGGGAAAAAGGTTAAAGGTGTGTCTATATCACAGAAACCTAGAAGAAATTCTACTAGGGTCACCAACAAGTATATACTGAATTCAAAGGCAATGTTCAATCCGCCAATCAAAGAAGAAAACTTCATAATCATAGAAGATGATTCCGAGAATGTTGAAGCAAGCACCAGGAAAAGGGAAAAAAGGACTCCATTACCCAAGAAATCTGTCAGCAAAGGAAAAATAATACTTACACCACCTGCAGGTCCTGTAACGAGAGCTTCAACCAAATTGGCAAAAGCTAAGGAGATGGCTAAAGGTATCAGTGAAACCCCTGAAGATAAACAAGATTACTCTGAAGACTCGGATCGCATACCAGATGTGCCTAAAGCTATAGATTCAGCAAGTTCTCAGGAAGAACATAGCTCGGAATTAGTCTCAAAGGACCAAGTTAAAGCCAAGGAACCCAGTGTTGCCTTAAACCTGAATGAACCTGCACCTTTTGAAGAATTCTCAGGATTCAGAGTTAAAATTAGAATTGATAAAGAAAGGATTAAGGAGTTTCAGAAAACAATAAGACAATTAAAGAAGGAGAAGGCACAGATAGAACAGTGGAATGCTCGCCAGCAAGAAAGGATTCAAGGCTTTAAAAAGAATAAGAAAGAGAAGAGGGAATTTCTCAAAGAACTCAGGGAGATTAATTCCAGACTCTATTGGCATAATGTCATGCTTACCACTAATCTTAAACATAAAAATGCCAAATCCACTGTTGTGATTATATCCTAAAGGTAACATGGAAATTTGTTACAATCATGTTTAAATGTTTTCCAGGAAATATGGCAAAGCCTACTTGTTTTTGGCCAGTGAAATGCTAAGACCTCAATTTGTTTTACAGAATCAAACAAAATTCCTATTTTGTAGAGTCAAATGTAATGCTGGCAATATTTGTTATATCAAGTTGTTGAGCTGTGATCTATTTTGGGGTTGTAGAAGTTTTCTTTGAGTGAACTACGTTAGTAGTTAGATACTATTCGAATCTAGTCATTAAAGGCTATACTAGATGATAGGATCTGGAAGTTTTATAGATGGTTTAAATAGACAAAAGAAAGACCATGTTCTGGTCGAAAAATTGGAGACCCAAGGGACACTTTTTTGAAGCACATTGTAAAGGAATTTATGTTCAATTTGACACTTAATAGCAAAGGCATATGTATCGTTAGACCCTCTTTTTCTATTTTGTTATTTCTTTATTCATGCTTGAGTTCATTACTCAAAATTGCAATGATTTTTTATTCTTGACTGATTATTTATACAGTGGAAATTTTACTGTAAAGATTATTTTTCAAGTTTGATATCAAGCTGAACATCTTGTTTCTTTATGATATTTGAGGCAAGAATTCTGGTGAAGTTGACAAATTGAAGGCTTCACCTTCCTTTTTCTTAATTGGTTTAATCTATCTTTGTGTTTACCTATTATTCAGTCAATGGGATATACTCTGTTTTAATCTTGTTTTTCATATTGTGTCGTTACCTTGAAACCAGTTTCAAACCACCTTACTCAAAAAACCCAATCATAAAACCCTGAAAACGCTTTTGTAATAAATCAATGATTCCCTAGATTTCCCTTAGCAGTCGAGTGCAACTTTAGGGACTAACACTTGGGATGCCCATCTACACCATGTGGACAAAGTACTCCAATTTTTATAGGACAATAAATTGTTTTTCAAAGAGGCCAAGTTTTCTATTGGGGCGAGCAAGGTCAAATACTTGGTGTTGGGGCAATTCAATTGCTTAAATTGCTTTCATTTAATTATCAACTAGGGATGCTCGTAAGCTTGTGATGATTCCAACAAAATATATGCAGGAGTAGGCATCTAACTCTAATCTAAGAAAATTCAATCAAATCCTAACTTTTGCATTCCACTTAATAAGACTTAGTTGTTGTAGGCATGAAAACACTAGCTCCCATTCAGGAGGTCTTCTCAGAATGTTTCAAATAACCCATCAACAATCAAGATCATCAATTAAACACTCATGCATTGAAAATAAATACTCTTAAAAAGGCTTAGTTGTTGTAGGCATGAAAACACTAGCTCCCATTCAGGAGGTCTTCTCATAATGTTTCAAATAACCCATCAACAATCAAGATTATCAAGTAAACACTCATGCATTGAAAATAAATACACTTAAAAGGCTTAGTTGTTGTATGCATGATAACACTAGATCCCATTTGGGAGGTCTTCTCGGAATGTTTCAAATAACCTATCAGCAATCAAGATCATCAAATAATTCTAATAAAAACAATAAAGCATATAAACCTATTCAAAGCATTAAAACAAGAAGAAAATTCTACTATGATCTATTTGGAGTGAGCTCAATTCTCCCAAGAACAAAGTAACACATAAACTAAAGCATTCTAAATCTAAACTAGAGAATGGAAATTGATGTGAAAAGAAAGCTTTATTCTTATTCCATCATAAGTTGGATACAATGCTCCAAGAGTCCTCCCCTTGAAATGGAGGCACTCCTATTTATACAAAAGTTTAAGATAACTTAGATCAAAAATTCTCTCCTAGATCCACAAATGTCTCATTTGGTTACAACCATGTGCTCACACATATCAAGTGATATCTCTAAAAATCCTCTCACAAATCTCTCTTTCATGATTAATCTCCATC